>CAUYUJ010007746.1:425213-512367 GCA_963575745.1 Prorocentrum cordatum
TGGGACCTCCTGGAGCGTCCTGGAGCCTCCTTAGGATTCCCACGGCCTCCGGGGACGTCCTGAAGCCTCCTGGAGCTTCCTGATGCCTCCTGAGACCTCCTGGGGCCTCTTGGCGGCTCTCTAAGAAGCCACGCGCGGGGCCTCAAAATTGGCGACAGTTTCAAGGATGGGAGCCTTCCCGTTGAGAAAGAGGGCGCGGTGGACGTTGAAACATGACAGCAGTTACACACTTGAGGCCCAAAACCGTGCCGGGCCCCCCCCCCCGCCATTCCCGGTCCTGCATAGTACGGTGCGATTTGCCTCCTCCCCGCTGTCCCGCCGGTCCCCGGGAGGGCTAGTTTTTTGGTTTTCGCTGGTAAGAAACGCTTCCCCCCCCCTCTAGGCGGTGACGGAGGGCGGGCGGAGGGGAAGAGCGGGTTGGCAGGGTGGCTGGTTGGGCACGGAGAGCAGGCGGAGGGGATCGGTTGGTTGGCGGGATGACGGGGTGGGCGGCTGGGCTGGTTGGCTGACGGGTTGGCTAGGTGGCGGGGTGGCTGGGTGGGCTGGCTGGCTGGCTGGTTGGACGGGTTGGCAGGTTGAGCTGGCTAGGGCAATTGGTTTCGAATGCTACTACTACTACTACTACTACTACTACTACTACTACTACTACTACTACTACTACGACTACTACTACTACTACTGCTGCTACTACTACTACTACTACTACTACTAGCTACTACTACTACTACTACTACTACTACTACTACTACTACTACTACTACTACTACTACTACGACTACGACTACGACTACGACTACATCTACTACTAGTACGACTACTCCTGCTGCTGCTGGCTGCTGCTGCTGCTGCGCTGCTGGCTGCTGCTACTTCTACGACGCACTACTACGCCATCCCATTATTATTCTTATGCTTCTACTACTACTCGTACCATACTACTACTAGTGCTATTACTTTTACACATCAACATTACTAACACTACTACGACTACTCCCACTACTCTACTACTATACTACTGACTTACTACTACTACTACTACTAACTACTGCTACTACTACCATACTACGAATCTTCTCTACTACTCACTACTACCACTACTACCACTACTACTACTACTACAACTACTACTACTACTACTAACTACTACTACTACATAACACTACTACTACTTTACTAGTACTAGTATACGACTTACTAATACTACTACTACTACTACTACTACACTACTGCCTACTACTACTACTACTACTACTACTACTACTACTGCTACGACTACTACTACTTCTACTTCTACAACGACTACGACTACAACTACTACTTCTACTTTTACTCTACTACTACTACTACTACTACTACTACTACTACTACTACTACTACTATTACGACGACTACTACTACTACTACTACTACTACTACTACTCCTACTACTACTACTACTACTACTACTACTACTACCAGCTAGTACTACTAGTATAGTAGTAGCATCAGGTCGTAGTAGTCGTAAGTAGTACTGCTAATATTTCTACTACTACTACTACTACTACTACTACTTACTACTACTACTACTACGACTAGACTACTACTACTACTACTACTACTACTACTACTACTACTAAACTACTACTGCTGCTGCTACTAACTACTAGTAGTAGTACTACTACGTACTACTACTACTACTACTACTACCACCGACTACTACTACTACATGACGACTACTACTACTACTACTACTACTACTACTACTACTACTACTCTTACTACTACTCTTACTACTACTACTACTACTACTACTACTACTACTACTACTACTACTACTACTACTACTGCTAGGATTACTACTGCTAGGATTACTACTCGTATTACTGTCAGTAACACTATCTATATGACTCGTGATAGCTCCCGCTTGATATCTTCTCGGAATGTACTCTGGTCCCCTGCGCCCGCTTGCTACTTCCTCGCAGTGTACTCAAGAATCGCGCTCCCGCCTGAGACGCCCTCGCAATTTTCTCCGGCGCCGCGCTCTTGTCATTCAGGAATCTCGCTTTCGTTTGGGACTTCCACCAAGTTGCTGACGAATCGCTCTCTCGTGGGAAACCTCCTGGCTAAGCACGCAGAACTCACGATCGATCCGCCCGCTCGGCCAGCCCGCCCGCTCGACCTGGTCTCCTGGGCCCGCCTTCCGACCGGCCCGCTATGGATCTGCCCACCCGATTTGCCCGTCTGGTTCTACCATTTGTTTTCCAATCCTTATTTCCTTCTTGCTACGTTCTCTCGTGCTCCATTATTATCCCTCCCCCTTCCGCCCGTCCTCACCTTCCCTTCTTCTAGGGGATGCACTAAATGCGCGTGGCAGGTAAGGAAGATATATCCCCGAGGGGGTACGATCGACGACGATGAGGGCGGGTACCGAGGGCTTGGGGTACACGTATTGATTGGCACGTGCGCAGACATGAGCGAACAGTCGTAACATGTTTGTTGGTGTTGGTGTTGTTGTTGTTGTTGTTGTTGTTGTTGTTGTTGTTGTTGTGGTTGTTGTTGTTGTGGTTGTTGTTGCTGTTGCTGTTGCTGTTGCGGTTGTTGTTGCTGTTGTTGTTGTTGTTGTTGTTTGTGTTGTTGGTGTTATTGTTGTTGTTTTTGGTGTTGTTGCTGTTGGTGGTGTTGGTGTTGGTGTTGGTGTACCTGTTGTTGTTGCTTTTGTTATTGCATTTTGTTGTTGTTGTTGTTGTTGAACATTATTAATTCTAAAGAATAATTATTGTTGGGGCCCCTGGTGCACGGCCCCCCTGCGCCGCCTAGGCCGCAGCTACATTTTCATCATTTTCGTGAGGAAGCCTCAGGTAATTCGATGTGATCAAGATCCGGTTGTTTTGTTCCCCCCGCTTTCCCTTGCAAAAAACACTATAAAATGACATTTCTTGTTCTAATATAATCAAATTTCAAGAATCCCTTGCAAAAAATAAGGTAAAGTGGACATTCGCGCGCGCAAGACGAAATCCTTCCAAAAGCTTAGTGTTCGGAGCGATTTTAACATAAAAACATCAAAAAACCAATGGTTTTTCAACAAAAAAATGTCAAAATCTCATCCCGCGCGCTCTTGCGGATTCGTAGGAAACCCAACACTTTTTAAACATTTCTGTCAAACGGGCTTTTGCGAGCAACTTTTTCGAACTTCTGCGACAACGGTTGCGCACCTGCCAGGGCCATCATCCCTGTCAAATAATACCATGCGGGACACATTCGTTTTTTCTTCGCGCGCGCACGCCGTCGTCGTCGGCCGCGGGGCCCTGAATAGTAGCCACGGTCGTCCGCATGCCACGAAGTGAAGTGTCCGAACGTCATAGGGCGGGAAGCTGGGTGTGGGTGGTGGCGAAGAGTCGTTTGGAAATTTGGTAGAGCTTGAACCGGCCCCCCCACAAAGTGGGGGTATTGCCCGCCTCCTATGAAAACCCTGGCACTGGTGAGAACGGAGTGTCCCCACGTGCTAGTAATTGTTGTTGTTGTTGTTGTTGTTGTTGTTGTTGTTGAATTCTCGCTTCTGAAGAATAATTGTTGTTGATCCCCCCACTGGTGCATACTGTTTTTCAATCAAAGGGTGCCCCTCGACGCTCGCACCTGGTTTTTTGACGGGGAAAGTCGCCCCTCGACGCTCGCACCTGGTTTTTTGACGGGGAAAGTCTTCCTGCTCACACTGGGCCCTTGGCCCCCGGGTTACAACAACAACGGCTCCCACTTGAGATTTCCTTACACATTAGCCAGCACCCCCGCTCCCACCCGAGACTTCCTCGCATTTTATTCAAGAATCGCGCTCTCGCTTGGGACTTCCTTACAATTTATTCAAGAATCGCTCTCCCGGCGCTCTGGAGTCGCGCTCTCGCTGGAGACTTCTTTGCAATTTACTGAAGAATGGCCTTGCGTCCGAATTTCTTGCAATTTGCCCAAGCGCCGCGCTCCCGACACCCAGGCACCCAGGAGTCGCGCCCGTTGTGGCCCCATGTGCATGCCCTTCGTGGCCCCGCTGTCGCCAGTCGTGTCCCCCTCACTGTCCTACGTGGCCCAGTTGCTACCCTCAGTGGCCCCATAGTTGCCTTCTGTGGCCCCGCATTATCTGCATTTCGTGGCCCCCGCTCGTTCGCGCTCACGCATTCCGTTCGTGTCCCCGCTGTCGCCCTTCGTGGCCTACGTCGTGCCCTTCGCGGCCCTGCTGTCGTTCTCGGTCGCTCTCGCTTTCGCTCGTCGTCGCCGTCGTCGTCGTCGTCGTCGTCGTCGTCGTCGTCCGTCGTCGTCGTCGTCGTCGTCGTCGGTCCGGTCCCCTGTCCGTCCCTCTTGGGGTCGGTCGGCGGTCCGCGGCCGCCCCGCCGATCAGCGCTGCCGCTGGCCAGGCCGACGGTCCGCGGCCGCCCCGCCGCTTGCCGGGGCCCGGCCTGCAGGGAAGAAAGGTATACCCCCCAAAAGGGGTTCGATCGAAGACGAAGGGGGGCGTATCGAGGGTTTGGGAAATACGCGTTATTGGACACTAGAGCACATGTGGACGAACAGTCTGAAAAATAGTGTTGTTGTTGTTGTTGTTGTTGTTGTTGTTGTTGTTGTTGTTGTTGTTTGGTGTGATGGTGTTGGTTTCGTGGTTATTGATTCATGTTGCTTGGTGTTCGTTGATTGGTTGTCCTTGTCTGTTGTTTGTTATGGCTTGTGCTGTTTGCTGTTTACGGTTTGCTGTTGTGTGGTATGTGTTGTTGTTTGTTGATTGTTGTTCGTTGTGGTTGGCCGCGACCCACCCGCTCGCTCTTCGCCCGACCCGCCCGCAACCCACCCGCGACCCACCCGCGACCCACCCCGCGACGCATCCCGCGACCCGCCCGCCAACCGCCCGCGACCCACCCGCGACCCACCCGCGCGATGCACCCGCGACCCACCCGCGACCCACGCGCGACCCACGCGCGACCCACCCGCGACCCACGCGCGACCCACCCGCGACCCACCCGCGACCCACCCGCGATTTCCCCGCGACCCACCCGCGTCACGCCCGCAACCCACCCCCCGCGGGTGGGTCGCGCGTGGGTCGCAGGCGAGCCGCGGGTGGGTCGAAGGAAAGGTCGGGTGGATTGCGGGTGGTTCGCGGGTGGGTCGCGCGTGGGTCGCGGGCGGGTCGCGGGCCGAGTCGCGGGTGGGTTGCGGGTGGGTCGCGCGGTGGGTCGCGGGTGGGTCACGGGCCGAGTCGCGGGTTGGTCGCGGGGTGGGTCGCGCGGTGGGTCGCGCAGGTGGTTCGCGGGTAGTTCGGTGGTGGGTCGCGGGTTGGTCGCGGGTGGGTCGCGGATGGGTCGCGGGTTGGTTGCGGGTTGGTCGCGGGTGGGCCGCGGGCGGGTCGTACGTTGGGCCGTGGGCGGGTGGGTCGCGGGTGGGTCGCGGGCCGATTCGTTGGTGGGACAACAAACAACAAACAATTCACAACAAACAACAACAATAACACCACCAACAACAATGTCATTCATAACAGCAGCAACACCAACCAACACGAATCATTAGAACAACAGCAACATCAGCAACGACAGCAACGCTTGCGATCACACCAACAGCACCATGTCTAACAACAGCAACAGCACCAACACCACAACAACATCAACAACGACAACGAAAACGACAGCGTCAACTACACTGACAACGACAACGATTACGACGACGACGGCGACGACGACGTTGACAACAACAGCATCGACAACCCGCACCGCGGATGCCCAATTCAGCCACACATCCAGGGACAGTGAATGACCTTCGGCCCTCTTACTTTGATATATCACCCCGCACTTGCCGATCAGAGTGAGGGGGCGAGCGCGGGTTGGATCGCGGGTGGGTCGCGGGTGAGTCGCGGGTGGGTCGCGTGGTGGGTCGCGGGCCGCGTCGCGAATGGGTCGCAGGTGCGTCGCGGGGGGGACGACGGCAGCAAACAACAACTAACCAACAAACATCAAACAAGCAAAAGCTAGACAACGTAATCCCACTTCACCCGCGCGCCCAGGGATGGTTTTTAGACCGCTTGGCCTCCCCCGCTCTGACTCTCCAAGCCTCTTTAAATCGCTGGGACTCCTCATCTGCCCCTCTTCGTTTTTTGCCTCGCAGTTTCAAATATTATATGATATCTGGCCGTCTTGCCTCCCACGCGTTGGCAGCGTGGGCTCGGCTTTGCTTGTCCTCAGCTCTGAGGCTTGGCCCAAACAGCCTACGGAAGAGCAGTGAAAGATACGACACCTGCTTGTTTCGTATCGTGCTTCTCCGTCCTCGCGGAAAGGTGATAATGATGTTCATCCCGCCTACCACCCCTATTGCCGCCTAATGTGGTCTATGTGCCAGCCTCGCCAACAAGTTATGCATGTTTGGCAGGCCCCTGTAATTAGTGATACGTACGTTTGGCACGCACCTCATGGCCCTGAGTACCACCGCCCTGTACCCCTCATGCCTGAGAAAATGTCATAATGCATTTCGTAGGCTTTGCTGAAGCCCTGGGGAACACCACAACTTCAGCCACAGCGTGTTCGAATTTGATCCCCGAGCGCCCCTGTCCGTGTCTTCGGCGGGGGGGGGCGGAGGTCACGATCCACATACTGAGCAGAAAAGATTCGGATTACCGCTCTCTCAACTCGCACTGCGCTTCTTTGAAGAAACCTTGGATTCGAGCACAATGTCGGCAGTGCCCCCAGCCTTGCCCGTGGCCGCGCCCTGTGCACGGACGGTGGGTGGGCGCTACTGGGGACAAGGGGAACAACAAAGGACGTGTGCTTGAAACGAGGTTTCGTCGCAACTGTACCCGCGACCCTCACTACTGCTAACTCCAGCCATTCCACAGTCTGGTTCGAAAGAAGTGCAACTTTTAAGTGAAAAAAACATGAGTTGGCCATGAGCTCGCCGCAGAATGTCGACCTTGCATCTCAAGTGCCGGCGAATGCTGAAATGCGTGAGATTTGTAACAGCCCATATTTCCATTCGGCGAATCAATGCGAAGTCGGCCACGTCTCCCGAATGAGGGAGGCCCATACCCATCCTGAGCACTACTTCGAAGCACCAGTCTGGCAACGTGGACGCCATAATGAATTGACTGTCAAGCAGTATTTACAATGAGCGCTCAATGAGCCCGCGCAGCCTCCCAGAGAAGAAGTGCAGGATGTCATTCACGAGCTTTTCCGTTGTCCCTGACATGCAAGACCCTTTCACATCCATAGTGCAAAACAGGTCTCTCGGATCGAGTTTCGCACGCATTAGTTTCCTAGCTGCGTTGGCGGAGTCCCGCACCACATGGGGATACTGCTTGATGACCTCGCGAAGCCTCCTGCCGAGCCAATGCGACAGCCCTGCGAAGGCATACTTGCCTAGTGTGTGCACGTTCCGAAGTGAAATCGGCTCTGGCGCCTTGTGCGTCTTGCAAGTTTTGAGAAGGTGTGGTTCGTAAGTGTGCCTCGGAGCTTTGAGGGATCGGGTGATTGTAGTGGCCTCCGGCCAGTGCCGCCGATCCGGGGCGCTCCGCAAGATGATGATCAGGATGATGCTGCAGGGGAGAGGGCAGGGGAGGGGGTCTGCTCTGCAGGGGGAGTCCGCTCGGCAGAGGGAGGGACTGCAGGGGAGAGGGGTGGTCCGCTCTGAAGGAGGGGGGGGCTGCAGGAGAGGAAGTCTGCTCTGCAGGGGGGGGGGGGCAGGGGAGGGGGGGGGCGTCCGCTCTGCAGGGGGGGGGGGCTGCACGGAGCGGGGTCCGCTCTGCAGCGGGGGGGCTGGGCTGCAGGGAGGGGGGGCGGTCCGCTCTGCAGGGGGCGGGGGGTCCGCTCTGGGAGGAGGGGGGCTGCAGGAGGGCGGGTCTGCTCTGCAGAGGGGGGGGGAGCAGGGGAGGAGGGGGGGATCCCCTCTGCAGGGGGGGGGGGGGCTGCAGGGAGGAGGTCCGCTCTGCAAGGAGGGGGGTGCTCTGCAGGGGGGGGGGTGCAGAGGGACGGGGGGGTCGCTCTGCAGTGGGGCGGGGGGGCTACAGGGGCGGGGTCCGCTCTGCAGGGGGGTGGGGGGGGGGGGGAGGGGGGAGCGTCCGCTCTGCAGGGGTAGGGTGTGCACAGAGCGGTGTCCGCTCTGCAGCGGCGGGGGGGCTGGGCTGAGGGAGGGGGGGGGCGGTCAGGCTGCAGGGGAGGGGGTCCGCTCTGGAGGAGGAGGAACTGCAGGAGGGCGGAGTCTGCTCTGCAGGGGGTGGGGGGAGCAGGGGAGGAGAGGGGGATACGCTCTGCAGAGGGGGGAGGGGGGGGGGCTGCAGGGAAGAGGTCCGCTCTGCAGGGGGGGGGGGTGCTCTGCAGGGGGGGATGGTGCAGGGGGAAGGGGGGTTCGCTCTGCAGTGGGGCGGTGGGGCTACAGGGGCGAGGTCCGCTCTGCAGGGGGGAGGGGGGGGGGCTGGGCTGCAGGAAGCGGGAGGGGGGGGGGGTTCCGCTCTGGGAGGGGGGGGGGGGGCGAAGCACTGAATTAGGTCGGAAATGAGGTCCCCCCCCCAAAGCACTGAATTAGGTCGGAATGAGGTCGGAAATGAGGTCCCCCCCCGCAGAGCGAAGCTTGAGCGAGCTCAAGCCCACGCTCTCAGAAACTCACACGCCAGATCGGCGGATATCCGAAGGGATGGGGAATTCTTCATACTTCTCTATGTCTTGTGCAAGTTTCACATAAGAACGCGCCACACTGTCAAAATTGATTGGGTCGGTTGAAACCTTTTGGTACTGAGGTCCGTTCAAAATCGTTTCATCGATCTGGGTGTTTGTTATCGCTTCGCCGGACAAGGATTGCCTGCTTCCTTGTCGTTCTGTATGGGTGCACAGTCTGAGCTCTCCAGCCACGCAAGTGCCAACCGAATCAACGGATAAACGTTTCCGCGCCTCTTATGCCGAAGTCTCTGAATGACCGAAGCACCAGAAGTCATGATATTGTGTTTCATTTGGCTCAGCCAAACTTCAACCTCAGCTGGCAAGTTTGCTGTGCCTGTCAGTGTCCACCAGCCCCGTAATCTGTATGCCAGCCTGTCTGGATGAGACTGGTTCCCCAAAGGGAATCTCCAGCGGAAGCGATTGATGAAATCATTCGCATACTTTCGCACCTGATCTAATTTCGGGAGCTTTCTCGTGTCAAAAACGTACTTGGTGTGAAACGTGTTGAGAAGCCAAACTGCTGGCCATGGGATGTCCGTTGGTATGTGCACATTGCTGTCCGAAGCGTCGAATGCAAGAACTGTGTTTTCTCGCCGGCGAAACGTCACTAGCGATAGCCATTCTTCCACGGACGTTCCTACCATGTGGTATTCCAACAACCTGCCTTGTCAGCTTTCTTGCATTTACCTTTTGTACATTTCCCTGTACGTTCTGCTCCATAGTTGTCTCATTTGCTGCCTCCTTTCCTGCCTCCTTGGGCTACCAAGCGTTTTTCTGGCCACCCTTGCCTTTCGTGTCTCCAGCTGACTTACCTTTCCCATCCTTGCTCTCTCCAGCTCCTTTGCCGTTGTCGCTGCCTTTCTCCTTGCCTTTTCCTTTTCTTGGGTGCTCCTTGCCCTTGCCTTTGCCTTTCCCATCGTCATTCTGCCCTCGAGCCCCCTCGGGGGCCCCTCCATTTTTGAGGCTGCGTCTACTACTTGCGCTATTACCACTTTTTCTTTCTTGTCGGAGTTATCCACATCGATGCCGCCAAGTCCCCTCTCTTCAAGCTTCTTCTCCAACTCGTTGGAAATCATGGCGTCAAGCATGTTTTCTGGCTTGCTTCCGAGAACCTCATCTTCCGTTCGGTTCTTCTTCTGTTTCTCCAACTCCTTTTTTTCTCTGCTCCTCCTTCCTCGCCTGTTTCTGGACCATCTGGTGCCACATGCATTCGAGCTTAGTTTCCACGAACTTCGGGTCGAAGAGTTTGGAGCGAGTGGAGTCAAGGCAGAGGGACGCTCCTCTGTCGTCCGTCACGCTCTGCATGATCTTCGTGCCCTCCTGGATGAACGTATCCTTGCTGACAGCCACTTTTAGCACATCCGGGAGCTCTTCTTTGGCTTCGAGTTGCACTTGTTCGCAGAACAATGTAGTTCCATGGTGGATTATTGGAAAGGCCTGACGGCCAGTGCCGCCGACCCTGATCGAAAGGGTTAGGAGTGGGGGGAGGAAGCGGAGGATGAGGAGGAGGAGGAGGAGGAGGAGAAGGAGGAGGAGGAGGAGGAAGAGGAGGAGGAGGAGGAGAAAGTGCATCCTTTGTGTGCCCGCTCGAAGAAAGTGCGCCCCGGGAGTGTGATATTCTGACTTGGGACGTGCTCCCGGAAGAGGAAGAAGTGCATCGGGCGTGCCCGCTCGAGAAAAATGCGCCCTAGGGGGGTGGTATTTTGACTCGGGGCCCGCTCCCGGGACGCCTCTGCGGGAGGAGGAGGAGGAGGAGGAGGAGGAGGAGGAGGAGGAGGAGGAGGAAGAGGAGGAGGAGGAGGAGGAAAAGGAGGAGGAGGAGGAGGAGGACCAGGAGAAGGAGGAAGTGCATCCCGTGCGGGCCCGCTCGAGGAAAGTGCGCCCCGGCGGGCGTCGTATCTGCCCTGGCCCCCCCCCCCCTCCCCCCCCCATCCCCTGCGGGGAAGGGATCAAGGGGAAGGGGCTTCCCTTCGACTCCACTACGACGTCGTTTAATTTCGCCTTGGATGGCGCGCTTGAGGAGGAGAGCCCTGGGAGGGGGAGAACGGAGACGACGGAGACGACGAGTCGAACGGAGAAGCCCCTCACACACGCCGACAGGGTCGGCGGATTATCATCGCCTCCCTTTTCGCGGTGCCATGTGGTAGCACAATGGGAAGAGACGAATCTTGATCCACACGTCCCTTTAGCGTTGTGTCCAACTCGGTCTCAGTTCACTGGTCTTGAAGGCCCGACTTCCCGGAGGGTATCGTCGGTTCTCTTTGTCATTCAGCACCTTCACGTCGTTGCTCAGCTTCTCGATGGTGAGTCGCGTGCGAGTTATCTTGGCCATCGATTTCCCAAGATCCTGCATGACATGAGTCAACTGCTTTTGAGTGTGGTCGGGAATGTGTTTCAAGTACTCCTCTTCCCCTTGTGGGGTCTGAGGTGCACCTGCCGGCCGCCGCCCTCCCAGCGCCAATCTTGGGGGGGGAGGGATAGTTGCGCCAACGGGCCCATGAGCTGCTGATTCTGCTGCTGATGCTGTTGTTGTGTTTGTCAGAGCGTGCATTACCTACCCCGCTTTCGCTTCCAGGCAAAACCAAGCCATACCACGCGCCTCCTCGTCAAGTGGCCCGACCAGTACAGGCTGCAGTTTGGCATCGTTTGGTATCCCTTGGAAGCGAGGGTGGTCAAAAGCGAGGTGGGTCTGTTTTCCCCCTAGTTTGGCCCTGATGCTCCTGAGTTGTAGTTGCCATTTGCTCCATTATGCGAGCTGCGGATGCTGTTGTTGTGTTTGGCCTTGCTGCTCCTGAGTTGTAGTTGCCATTTGCTCCATTATCCTGGCATCGCTCGGACGTATGCTTTTTTTCTCGGCGAGAACCATCGAGGAGCATCCTTGACCAATTGGCGAAACAAACACGCACGAAACCGAAAAAAAACACAAAACATCGACGTCCCAGCGATGGCGAGTTGTGCGTGCTTTATCATGTTGCCGATTTCGCCTCATCCACCTCCTCTTGCTCCTCCATATATTCCTCCTCCTCCTCCTCCTCCTCCTCCTCCTCCTCCTCCTCCCTCCTCCTCCTCCCCCTCCTCCCCCTCCTCCTCCTCCCCTCCTCCCCCTCCTCCTCCTCCTCCTCCTCCTCCTCCTCCTCCTCCTCCTCCTCCAGAGTTGTAGCTGCCATCTGCTCCATTGTGCGAGCTTGCTGCTCCATCGGCGTGGCTGCGTCGGTGTGCTCCGTGGGGGGCGCCGCCCCTCCGGTTTTGCGGACCGCCTGTGTCTGCCGGACATGCCGGTCCGCCCACGGCCCGTGGAGCTCCATCGCCACGGGCTGCGCCATCGCCAGGCGCCACTGCGAGGAAGTGCTGCAGCAGACCAGCCTCTCGTGTTTGGCCTCGCGGTCTCGAATCTGATCTGACATCTATCCGCCTCGCCTCCCACACGCCCCTCCGTCTGCGGACCGCCTGCGTCTGCTGGACATGCTGGCCCACCCGCGGCCCGTGGAGCTCCGGCCACGGGCTGCTCCATCGCCAGGCGCCACTGCGAGGAAATGCTGCAGCAGCCGGGGGCGGAAAAGAGGGGGGTGATGACTAGGGGGGGGTGGATATCATGGCGGGGGCCACGATTTTTCCCAGATTTCATGGCGCCTCTTCTTATTTCATTACGTCTCTGGCCCCCCCGCTGGGCCGCGCACATGCCGCCGGTCATGATTTGCACCCCCCCCTCTTGGACACCCCCCTCTTTGCCACTCCCGAAGCAGACCAACCTCTCGTTTTTGGCGTCGCAGTCTCGAATCTGACCTGACATCTATCCGCCTCGCCTCCCACGCGTGGGGAGCGTGGACTCGGCGTTGCTAGCCCTCAGACCTGAGGCTTGGCCCAAGCAGCCTACGGAAGAACAGTGAATGATACGAAACTTGCGTATGTCGTATCCTGCCTTTCCGTCCTCACAGAGCGATGATAATATTAATAAGTCTAATATTGATGAGGATGATGATCATGATGATGACTATGTTGCTGATGATGATGATGAGGAGGAGGAGGAGGAGAATGATGATGTTATGGATGATCATGATGTTGATGCTGATATTGGTTATGATAATGTTGTTGATGATGGTGATGATGATGATGAGGATGATGCTGATGACGACAACGATACTGATATTGCTTGTGCTGATGATACTGGTGATGCTGATGCTGATGCTGACGATGAGGATAATGATGAAAAATATGCAACAACATCAGCAGCAACAACAACGCGGCCGAGAACAAGAGTCCTTATGACAACAGCACCAACAACCAATAACAATCACTGCAACAGGTGCAGCAACATCAACAACGCCGGCGACACCAACAACACCATGCCTAACAACAAAAACATAAACAAACAACAAAAACAGCAGCAACAACAACAATAACGACGACGACGACGACGTTGACAACAGCAGCATCAACTTTCCGCACCGCGGATGCCCAATTCAGCCACACACACCCATGGACAGTGAATGACCGTCGGCCCTCTTACTCTGATATATCACCCTGCACTTGCAGATCAGAGTGAGGGGGCGAGCGCGGGTTGGATCGCGGGTGGGTCGCGGGTGGGTCGTGTGGTGGGTCACGGGCCGCGTCGCGAGTGGGTCGCAGGTGGGTCGCGGCGGGGGGGCTGACGACAGCAAGTAACAAAGAACCAGCAGTCAACATCAAACAAGCAGAAGCTAGGCAACGGAATCCCACTTCACCCGCGCACCCAGGGATGGTGTAAGTCTGTTCGGCCCCCTCGCTCTGCCTTTCCAAGTCTCTTGAGATCGCCAGGACTCCTCAGATGTCCCAGTGTTCCCGCACGGGCTCCCGAAACAAGGGCTGCAGCCGTTCCTCTTGAGACTCCAACGTGCGTGCTCGCTTTGGGCCGGGCGGGCGCGGCGAGGCCCGATAGGAAACCTGGGATTCGCGCAGGGTGGGGCTCGCTTGCACGCCTTTTGTGGCTACCCTGAGACTCTGGCGTCTCGATTTTTTCGAGCCGGGCGTTCTCGCCTTGTTTCAGGCCCTGGGAACCTCACAGATCGATCGGGCTCGAAAAATGAGGCAGAGACTTGGGGTCTAGCGCTATGGGCGTGATATTTTGTCAATGCTGCTTTCGCAACTTCGGACCTCAGGCCCGATAGGAAGCCTAGACTTGACGCAAGGCGGGACTCGCTTGCACGCCTTCTCGGCCTGGCCATTGTCTGGCTCTGGCGCCAGGAGTGCTCCTGCTCCTGCTCCTCCTCCTCCTCCTCCTCCTCCGGGGCGGAATGACGTGCAGGTAAATTTTGCCTGAGTCTCCAGAGACACAGCCGCCTGGATACTCCCGGGCTCTTGGAACGCATCCTGAGCTGGTCGCAGCACGACCTTTTGGTGCTGCCATAATTGCCCCGGGCCCAGAGTGCCCCTAGGATTTCGAAGGAGGGCCCCCCACGGCATCCAGCGCACCCCGCCCGAGGCCCCGAGAGCCCTGGGGCTCCAACACTGAGGGAAAAGCTGGGCACCTGGGCCCAGGGGGCACCTTGTAGCCCGACGCGTCCAAAAGCGACTCGGGATGAAAAGCCGGTCCCCGAGAGAGGGCCCGAGCATCGATGGGGATCCACGTCGCGAGAACATCATGACGTGGGGGGTCGGGAGGCGTAGACACCAGTCCTGAGCTCAGGTTGTGAGGGGGCACCTTGGAGCAGCCCCCGAGACGTCATTCTCGCCGCGGGCCTGGCGGAGACGCCCGGCGTGAAGAGGAGGAGGAGGAGGAGGAGGAGGAGGAGGAGGAGGAGGAGGAGGAGGAGGAGGAGGAGGAGGAGGAGGAGGAGGAGGAGGAGGAGGAGGAGGAGGAGGAGGAGGAGGAGAGGAGGAGGAGGAGGAGGAAGAGGAGGGAGGAGGAGGAGGAGAGGAGGAGGAGAGGAGGAGGAGGAGGAGGAGGAGGAGGAGGTGCGCGCCACGCCCAGACCTCGGGCGGCGGGCGGGGGGTGTGCGGGCGGGCGCCCTCGTGGCACGCACGAGCCCTGCGCCTTCGTCGCGGGGACCTTCTGGCGATCTGATCTTTCCAGTTCAAGGCTTCAGATGTCTCGACCATAGAGTCGGGCCGGGCGAAAGCGGGGGATTGGGAAAGGGGGGGTTACGAAATTTGCTGCATGCAGCTGATTTCGGCTTCACCGAGGGGCCCATTCCTCGATGCATGGGCGCCTCCCGGCGCCGGGAGGCGCCGGGAAAATCAGCTACGTGATCTTTCCAGTTCATCAGAGCCCCGAATCATCAGGGGTAACTCGGGTCAGGGCTAACTCGGGTTTGTTTTTCGGGATTCCGAGCCCGATTTACCCCGGACCCGAGTTACCCCGGACAACTCGGGCGTCCAGAGCCCCAGAATCATCAGGGGTAACTCGGGTCAGGGCTAACTCGGGTTTGTTTTTCGGGATTCCGAGCCCGATTTACCCCGGACCCGAGTTACCCCGGATAACTCGGGCGTCCAGAGCCCCAGAATCATCAGGGGTAACTCGGGTCAGGGCTAACTCGGGTTCGTTTTTTCGGGAATCCAAACCCGAGTTACCCCGGACCCGAGTTACCCCGGATAAGCCCCAAAATCATCAGGGGTAACTCGGGTCAGGGCTAACTCGGGTTCGTTTTTTCGGGAATCCAAACCCGAGTTACCCCGGACCCGAGTTACCCAGGATCACTCGGGCGCCCAAGTTCAAGGCTTCAGATGTCTCGACCATAGAGGACCATACAGAGAACTGCGACGGGAGGTCTTCGTCTGAGCGACAGAAGAACACGGGGTCGTCTGCGCCGCCATTGGTGCGTAAGCTGGCCGCGTAAGGTCGCGCGTCAGAGCTCTCGCTTCCAAGGTGGCGTGCCGCGATGGCTGCCCGCACAAGCCACCGCGTAAGGGCGCTATGCCATCTCTTGTAAGACTCGTTTTTTCATCGTCCATATGTTCTGCCTCTGCGGGCCCTTACGAGGACTCGGGACCGTCAAGCAAGGACAAACAATGCAACGCCGGTCCCGGGGGATTGGTCTAGACCTTTGGGGGTCCACGTTGTCATGAAAATAAGCGTCGGGGTTCTGGGACCGGTTCCCTGGGGCGGTTTTGGTCCCGGGTCTTTTGGTGATAGCCCAGGGGCCAGAAAATAGCATCCGAGGGTCGCAATCGAATATAGTCTTGTGGTTGAACACAAATAAAGGCCTCCCGGATGAGGCCAGGGAATTTGTAGTCGGAGGATAGCGCCGCATCGCCGATGCATCGTCGATGCGGCTCGATGTTGAGCCAGATCTTCTCCACGAGGATATCGCCGATGCATCGCCGACGTCGCCGACGCATCGCCGAGGCAATTGCGATACATTGGCGATGCAGCGCGATCTTCCGACCCTATCTTTCGGACTCGATGCTCGTCCCAGATGGACTTTTTGATGGCACCGGGGCCCGAGAGGGGCTCCCGAGGGTTGTAATCCAGGAAGCGCCTCCTGCTGTAAAAGCAATTCGTCGGAGATTCGATCTTTGGGCCGCAGTTCGGGCCTCTGCCGGCCTCCTCGTGGCGCCTCCTCGTGCCCCCAGAGCACTCACGGGGAGGCGCAGCCGGCGGGAAGCATCCCGACGAAAGCCTCCTGGAAAAAGCGAGAGTTCCTCGACCTGGACTGTTGTTCCCTCCTCCTCCTCCTCCTCCTTTTCCTCCTCCTCCTCCTCCTCGTCCTCCTCCTCCTCCTCCTCCTCCTCCTCCCCTCTTCCTTCCTCCTCCTCCTCCTCTTCTTCTTCGCTCCTCCTCCTCCTCCTCCTCCTTCCTCCCATCCTCCTCCCCCTCCTCCTTCCTCCCCCCTCCTCCTCCCTCTCCTCCTCCTCCTCCCCTCCTCCTCCTCCTCCTCCTCCTCCTCCTCCTCCTCCTCCTCCTCCTCCTCCTCCTCCTCCTCCTCCTCCTCCTCCTCCTCCTCCTCCTCCTCCCATACTCCTTCTCTGCCGAAACCACCGTCGCAGTCGAGGCCGCAGCGGCGGCCGCTGCGGCCGCAGGTGCCCCCTTCAGCGCGGAGGGTGCGGGGGGAGGGCCAGGCAGCCGAGGGCCTATGAGGAGGAGGAGGAGGAGGAGGAGGAGGAGGAGGGGGAGGAGGAGGGGGGAAGGAGGAGGGGGAGGAGGAGGAGGAGGAGGGGGAGGAGGAGGGGGAAGAATCGGCTGCAGAGATCCGACCGTCGGAGAGCCGGGCCGCTCCCCCGCGCGATCATGGAGGCGGCCCCGGCGGCCAGCAGCACGGAGGCCGCCGGGGCTGAAGGGACGACGGTCGATTGCAAACTCAGGAGGAGAAAAAACACACAGACACAATTAATCGGCGATTCCCAGAAAATATGGGGAAATATGGGAAGTGGGGGGAAGACAAAAACCCTCAAAATATGGGAAAATATAGGGAATATTTTTATTTGTGTGTATTTATTTGTGTGTCCCAGTTCCCCTTCACAAACGGGGGTCAGCCAGGGCGCCGAATCTTGCAGGATCGGAGAGGCAATTACCTGAGATCCCTCCCTCCCTCCCTCTTCCTTCCTCCCTCCCTCCCTCCCTCCCTCCTTCCTCCTCCTCCTCGTCGTCCTCCTCCTCGTCCTCGTCCTCCTCCTCCTCGTCCTCGTCCCTCCTCCTCGTCCCTCCTCCTCGTCCCTGGTCCTCATCCCTCCTCGTGCCAGGTGTGCCTTGACCCGGGCTTGGGCGCAGGATCCTGCAGGATCCTGAAAGGGCCTGACTGGCACGGGTCTGGATTGACCCGGGTAAGCAGATCTCCGAGGCCGACGCTATGCTGGGGGACGCTGGCGGGTCCGCCGGCGCGGGCGGCCGCGAGGTGGCCGGGGGTGGCGGCCCCTGGGCGCTGCGCGCCGCCGTGCTGTTGGGGGCCGTGGGAGGGCGCCAACACTGGGAGCCATCTGAAGTTATGATGTTCCAACCTACTTTAGCCTGCACATCCAGAAAGAATGTCGAGCACCAAGAAAGTATCGGAACTAACGGTTTTTTTCGTGCCGGGCCTTGGGAGGCGATACTCGTTCGGCATTTCGCCAGCGTGTCGGGCAGACACTGTTTCGATACTTTTCGGGGTGCTCGAAATTATCTTTGGGATGCGGTCCTTTAGGACGGAAGCAACATAAGTCTGGAGGTCTGAGGTTCGGTGGCCCCATGTGAACTCTACCGCCCCCCCCCACGATTTCTAAGGGGGGGGTCACTTCGTTCGGGAGTTTTCGAGCGGAGTGAACCCTCATCCCCCCCCCTTAGAAATCGTCGGGGGTGGCGGTTGGGTTCACATGTGGCCACCGAAGGTCTGAGGTGGCCCAGCACTGCTTCCGGGCCAGGGGTACCCATACCGCCACCCTCGCCTCGTCTTCGCCTCTTAGGGCCTCCGAGGATGCCCTCGTCGCCGCCACTGGATTTGCTTCGAAATGCTGGTCAGGGCGCATCCCAGGAGAGGCCCAGGGAGTAGCGGTATCGGTACTTCTTGGTTTCCCGCAGGGGTGGGACGAGGCTCGTGGTGCGGGGTTCGAGCAGGTTTCTGTTGCCTCCGTCGGCCTCCAGGGCTGTTTTCGGGTCCCAGGGCCGTCCGAAACGTGCCTGGGGTGACAATCTGCACGAGGTGGGCCCCAGGAGGGATCCGGGGACAGATTTTGAATGGAATCCTGTTTGCGCTAACTGTAGACATCAAAGCGAGGGGGGGTTAATGGTCTTGCACAGTTCCTGCGTGCGTGGCCGTAGCGGGGTTCTCTGGTGCGGGTCGAAGTTCCATCTCTAAGGAGTAGTTGTTGTTGATCCCTCCCTCCCTGCTTCCATTGAAGTGCCCTCCAGGGGCTCGCGCCTTGTTTTTTTACGAAGGGTTTTTTTGCGCGTCTGATTGGGTCTCTGGCCCCCGAACAACGGCAACAATGGATCCCACCTGATACTTCGTCACACTATTTTGAAGAATCGCGTTCCCGCTCGAGATCTCCACGCAATGTATCCAGCAAGCGCGCTCTTGCCTGATTCTTCATTTTACCATTTTCCTTCACGAGTCGTTTTCTTGGCGCTCTGGAGCGTGAGATGCACAGGCTTACGTCACACCGCCGACCGCTCAAGGCCCGTGGATGGCGAGATCCGAAGGCGATGAACGTGTTGCTATTATCATCCTCTTCCTCCTCCTTCTCCTCCCCTCCTCTCCCTTCTTCCGCGTTTCCTCCCCTCCGCCCTCCGACTCCTCCGATTCACTCGTTTGTGTGTTTCATTTGCCCGCTGATTGAGGCGTTCATCGTGGTGGGGTCCTCCTGGGGGCCTTCTGGTCTTGATGGCCTCTTAAGCAGTTGAGCCTCGGACAATCAATGAGAGAGTGTGCAGAATATGCTAGCTCTTCAAAGAGAATAGGACGATGTTTTCTTGTCCAGGCCTCCGTCAGGGTGGCCCCAAAGTTTTCTAGAGACTTCTTCGAGATTTCCATCGCTGTTCTGAGTTCATGCTGGGATCTTCGTCGGCCCCGGAAACGGCAGGGCCGTTGTTTCCGTTTTCGAAAAGTGTTCCTTGAAAATGGACACGGTAAAACAACGGCGACCCGAAACGGCAACAAAGCGGTTCCAGGATTGGAGCATGACCCGGTCTTTTTAACGCGACGGAGCCGGCAACAAAAACGGCGACGGAACCGGCAAGAAAAGACGGCAAGTTGGAACCAAAGAAACGGCCCTGTCGTGTCCATAGGGCCCACTGAGGCCGGGGATCTCTTGAGGCGATCTGGGGCTCCGCGGAAAACACTGCGGCGCAGCTCCGAGGCTGCGGAAGCCGACTGTCGGAGCTGTCGAGGCCCGTCCGGGGAGCGGGTCCGGGGCGGCCGCGGCCGCAGAGGCACGCCGCCAGACCGCGGGCACTGCTGCTGTCCCCCACCCGCCCCCCACTAAGACATACACATAAGCATAAAAGCATCGACACTTACATGCGCAAAAACATAAACAACCCACAGCAAAATAAACAAATACATATACAGACAGAACAGTTACATCCCCCAGGGGACAAAACAATGGCATGAACATAACAACTCCTAGGTCTGCGAGGATTCCGCAGATCGGCGCTGGGCCCCCTCCCTGGCGTGCGGAGCGCGCCAGGGGCGGCGACGGAGGCGCCGCCAAGGGGGCTCCAGCCTCGATCCCAGGAGCCCGCGCGGACCTCCGAGTTTTTATGTTTATGTCATTGCTTGTTTCCCTTAGGTCCGCTGGACCGAGCTCCCGGGGGAGGGGTTTGGGTCGGACGGGGCCAGGATCGGATCGGCCGAAATGGGTACGGAAAGACCAGGCACAGAGACCGGCAGCAGTGCCTGTGCATTTTGAGCAGGAGTCGCTGTCGGTGTCGCCACGGGCGTCGTCCATTTGATACAGGAGGCTGCCTGCCCATCAGCGGCCGCTGTCGGTTTTGGACGACATTTACTGTTGGGCATCGCGCCTATTTTTTCCATACCCCTTGCTGGCGTCCGAGGAGAAGTCCGTCCCAGAGCCTTCTGGAACGCTCTGAGAGCGTTCCGGAGCGTTCTGAGGAGGCCGCGGCGCCCGAGACATCCTCCAGAGCCGCTGGATCTAAGAGATTATCGATTTAGCTTCACCCGATGTTATCCTCGTCCTGGTTTCGTCTTATCGGGAAGGAGCAGCTGTCTCACACGCCGTAGACTCGAAGGGGTCGGCGGACTTCCTTGCCGTCCCCTCTTGCTATGCCCTCTTGCGAATCCTTCTCGTCCTCCATCTTTCCCTCTTGCCCGCTGCCCTCTTCCCTCCCTTCCCCCACTCTTTTTCTCGTCGCCCTTTTCCTTTCCCTTTATGTATGTTCCTGTTTGAGAGTCTGCGCTAATTATTCGCGGCAGAGAAAGAACATTTACACCTAAACGGGGCTCGGCCGAAGACGAAGAGGGCGGGTGTCATGAGTTTGGGAGACCATGTTTGGCTGAACGGACATAAGAGAGCGAGCAGTCTTAAACTGACCTGTGTCGTTGTTGAATATTCAGTTCTAGTAGAATAGCCATTGTGGATCGACGGAAGATTGATTGAGCGTGCTCGCTCGAGCGTGGGTTTGCTTGGAAACGGGGCTCACGCTTGAGCGCGGGCTTCGTTCCAAATGTGAGCCCTGGGCCGCCGAACAACAACAAAAACAGCAACAACAACAAAACAAACACAACAACACCAACAACAAACACAACAACAACAACAACAAGAGCAACAACAACAACCACAGCCGCAGCCACAACCACAAACAACAATCACGACGACAGCCACGACAACGACAACGACAACAACAACACCAGCAGCAACAACAACACCAACGACAACATCAACAGCATCAGCAACACTATCAACACCAACAGCACCAGCTGTCATTTTAATATTGTTCGTTGTCATCTGCTCGTGTGTCGCCCAACACGTGTATCCCAAACCCTTTATACCCGTCCCTTTCGTCTTCGATCGAGCCCCCTTTTGGGTGTATGCCGATAGGTCCACCCTACGGGTGATAGGGAGGTTGGGGGGGGAAGAGGGGGTGGGCGATTTGCAAAGGCTCTGGGTTCTTTGGTGGTTTCTCCAACTTTCCTATTACCGCGCACATCGGTCCATCTATCTATCGGCCTACGATCTAATTATCATCAAATATGTATTTCCCGTCTATAGCTCGAATTACAAACCTACGTATATGTCTCTATGTTTGCATGTCTTTCTATATATATATATATATACACATACACACTTATATATATATATATATGGATGTATAATCCTATATCATTGAAACGATTTCCATCGTGTGCGATCCGTTCCATTGCCGTTCTTTGCTGAAGTTCTTCGGGCGGCCGCCGTCACCCCAGTCTGCATGGGAATCCTCGGCCTCTGGAGCAAAGCTGCGAGTGTCGGGCTTGCCCTCCTCGACACGGTCGGGCCCAGCTTGGGGCCGCGGGCGGAGGAGGCCTCCGACCGCGCGCTCGCCCTCGGCTCTGTCGGGAGCATCCGCTGGCTGGTCGTCCTGTGCGTCTGCATTGGCTTCTTGATCGGGTGCTGCCTCTCTTGGTGCTGCTGCCTCTCCAGCCATGTCGTTTCTTCGCCCTGGGCGGCGCGCGCGTATCCTGTGGGAGAGGGGCGGTGCGTGGCAGGATCGGATCCTGCTGCGCGAGTGCTCGGGCAGCGAGAGCGAGGCCGAGGTGGAGGCGTCCCCGAGCAAGGCGGAGATCCAGGGCCGCCGCGCGTAGTACGCCCTGACGCCGGACCCGGACGTGTACCCGCACATCTGGTCGGAGACGCAGCTTGCCAGCTTCGTGGCCTTGAAGAACGACGGGTCGCAGGTCGCGGGGTCGGCGTTTGGGCGCCGGTGGAGGGCAGCGGGCGCGGCGTACGGCGCCGAGTGGGGGCCGGCCGCCCTCGAAGTGTGCGAGGCGTTGGAAGCGGTGAGGCCAGGCTGTCTGGCTCTGCGTGGCGAGGAGAGGCCAGAGAGGCGCCTGAGGACGAAGGGATCTTTGAAGTCGACTCCAGCAGCAGCAGCAGCAGCAGTGGTAACTAGCGCGGCGGAGGAGCTCTACCCGGGCCTGACGGTGGGGGCCGGCACGTTGCCAGACACCGGCGGGCTCAGCTGGCACGCGGTGCCGTCGGACGACGCATCGCAGCTCCGGCAAGCTGTGCAGATCAAGGACTTCGACGGCTAGGTCGGGATCGCCTCCAAGGGCGCTGAGAACCTGCTGTTAAAGGCTGTGGATCAGGCCGCGCCGGGAATCGAGTTCGAGTCCGACGCCCGGGCGCTGGAGATCAAGACCAGGCCCGACGGCAGCCGGCACCGCCTCTTCACCGACGCGGCGCGCCAGGCCACTAGTTTCTGGTGCGCCAGGGCCAGCGCCCCCGCGCGAGGCACGCGAAGTGGGTGCACGAGTGCCGGCTGGAGGCCACCGACGAGAGGGCCGGAGATCACGACCTCGCGATGCGGATGGCGGAGTTGGGCCTGAGCTTCGACCAGCTGAACCTCGGGGAGCTGGCCTCGTTCGAGCTCTTGATGAGGAAGGCCCAGATGGCCGAGTGGCGCCACCGCGATCGCCTCGCGGCCGCCCAGGGCGACGACATGATGGAGGAGAGCTACCTCTACCTCGGCGCGGGGGAGACGCGCGGGCCGGCGATGGCATCGCCGGCCCTTGTCGACCACATCAACCAGGAGATGCACCGCGAGGCGCAGATCCTCAAGGAGCGCCGCAAGGCCAAGGAGGAGAGGATGCTGTCGCGCGGCGGAGGCGCAGGAGGCAGCTCGGGCGCGGGCGTCTCGAAGGCCGAGCTGCAGAAGAAGATCCAGTAGCAGGCCGCCGAGCTGAAGAAGCTCCAGGAGAAGGGCGCAGGAAAGGGCCAGGCGGCCGGCCGCGGGGCTGGCCGGGGCCAATATTGGCGCGGCCACCTGGGCTCGCGCCCCGCGAGTTGCTGCCCCTGAGCGGCTTCGCGGCGGCGCGAGATGCCGACGGCCACGCTGGGCTGTCTAGAGCGGCGCGCTCGAGGGCGCGCCGACGCCTGCGCGTCGCGAACTGCATTGCCGACGCGGCCGAGAGCTTGAACGCCCTGCGCGGTCGCGGCGGCGTCCGAAAACATTTCCCCTATCAGCCGGGCAGCAGCGCAGCCTGGAATTCACGCACTCCATCGTCGAGCAAGCGGGCCCCCCCGCCCTGTTCACCCGCGGCAGCCCACGCGGAGCTGCGCGGGAACCAGCCAGGCTACGCCAGCGAGCCCGAGCAACCAGCCCAGCTCCAGAGAGAGATCCTCTCCCTGCCGGGGCCAGGCGCCCGCTGCGATCCCAGCGACGTCCTGGCCGGCCTCGAGCACGATCAGTGGGCGCATTGGAAGAGACTTTTGTTGCGCCGAACGCCCGCGCCAGATAACGACATCAAGTTGCACAGCGATCGCAAGCTCATGGCGGACAGGCGGTGCCATGCGCAGTTCATCCTGGACCTGTGCACCTCCGGCCTCATCAGAGTCGGGGCCAAGCGCAGTGCCACGGTGGGCGCGTTCTGCGTCTGGAAGAGCGGGCGGCAGCGCATCCGGCTCATCTTCCACGCGCGTCGAGTCAACGCACGATTTCATGATCCTGATCACTCTCAGCGGCCCAGCGCAGCTTCCTGGGCCGCCCTGCGTACCCAGAGGTTGCATGCATCCCAAATCGGGATGCACGTTGTTGCGCTTTGAGTGCGCATCCCAAAAGCATCACAACATGAACATTGCATCCCGTTCCATCCACATGATCATGTATCATCGCCATTCAAGATAGCATTAAGACAAAGTGTGGTGATATTTCAAGCGAGGGCCATATTTACATAGCGTAGGACTGGCCATGGCGATGTTTCATGCGATGATCGCGGTTCATGCAACGTTTGGATGGGGGACAGAACGAGCCCCCCCTTGACTCGCAAGGTTTGGGGCTTAGGGCGCGAAGCGCAAAGGATAGGAGGCGGAGGGATTTAGGACATGTTTGCATGCTCCCAGGATTCGGCGCAGGACCTTATTTCAACCACATCCTATCAGCCTCGCGCACAATTCACGCAGAGTGCACAAGGCGCGATCGCACGCGAGACTTTCTCACGGGAGCCGTCGGAAGCAATAGCGTGATTCAATGTGTTCGACACGCCTTGTAAACTCACAGTGTCGTGCCCAAAACACCCAAACACATTCGGCTGATGGTGCATTGTGTTGCAACATCTGTGATGCGCGGGGCGAACCCTGCGCGATTGAGCAACGGCAGGGTCGCAGCACTCAATGAGCATGCGCCCCCCTGTGTGTGGAAAAAAAGAAAAAAACGCAACAAGCGCACCCCATGAAAGGGCGCCCTCGTTGAGGATGGTCACCTTGCCCCTCTCCCCTCATCCCCGAACATGCGGGGCCAATCGCCCCCTTGGGAATCCGAGGGTCGAGCCGTAATGGGAACAGAAACATGCGCGAGCATCGATGGATCGGATTGTTGTACATATTGGCGATTGCGTGGCGGCAGGTCGGCGCTGGCCTGGCGGGGACTCGTCGTATTCGCCCCTTTTTGTGATCGTCCAATTCCGTGTATTTATTTCCCCCTCCCTCTCGGCCTCATCTTGCTGCTGCTGCTGCTGCTGCTCCTCCCCTCCTCCTCGTCCTCCTCCTCCTCCTTCTCCTCCTCGTCCTCCTCCTCCTCATCCTCCTCATCCTCCTCGCCCTCCTCATCCTTGTCCTCTTTCTCATCCCCGCCCCCCCCCCCCACACACCCCCCTCCTCATCCCCCTCCCCGCCCTATTCTCGGAGAAGGGTAACTAGACATTGGGAACTTAAAATCTACCTCAAAGGGTCGAAACCCTTGCGTTGGGCATCGCGCCAGTTTTCCGAGTGTCGACCAGGCCGCGACGAGGAAGAGACCCCACCGAGCCGAACATTGTCACAGTCATTCATCTCCGTTATGGCCTTCCTCGAAATCCAGAGCCTACCTCATGACCAATTCCCATTCTTCGTCAAGGAACCCGTTAAGGATCGGCGCACCGTTTTTTATGCAGCGGGCCCGAACCCCCTGAGCGATGCCACCAGGAAACGTGCCAGCCTTTTTGTTGACAGCACGTGCATCCACTCGTATACGTGAGCGAACCATCCGGGTGGTCAATCGGGATTGCGTCGTCAGTAGTTCTGGCCACCCCTGGAGGGGTTGAGGGGGAGAAGAGGGAGGAGTGGAAGGAAGATAATGAGCAAGAAGAGGAGGAGAGGAGGAGGAAGATATCGAGGAGGAGGAGGAGGAGGAGGAGGGGGAGGAAGGGGAGGGAGGAACAGGAGGAGGAGGAGGAGGAAGAGGGAGTACCACCTGCCCGACAGAGATGCGAAGCTTTCTGTCGAGCGCGGCCACGTACGCCCTCTTGCAAGTGTTTGCCATCCGCCGCATACTGAGAGCCATCTCATGTAGGGGGGAGGGGTTAATTGGGGGTGGGTGGGCTGCGAGGAGTTGCGAAGGTGGGTAGGTGGGTCCTTCGGGCGGGGATTCAACCTCAGGGCTTGTTTTTTGGGGGCGGTTGGGACGACAGCATTTCGTCGGCGGTGTCTTGAATTGGTGGTGAGGCTGGTGGGCGCCGGGGCTGTGGCAGGTGACAGTCGGCGTATGGGGGCGCCGGCTCGTCGCGATCGTCATCGATGCGAGGCTGGATCCATGACACCAGCAACCCCGCCCCCACGCCCAGAATTGGCCACGCGCCATCGTGAGCAAACCCTCAGGATCGGTTGGTTGCAGCTTGTACGGTTGTTGTGCTTGAGTTGGTCCAACATTTCGTTCCTCCTCCTCCTCATCATCATCATCATCTTTCCTTGCCTCCTCCTCCTCGTCCTCGCCTCCTCCTCGTTCGCGTTTCCCTGTCAGTCTCTGCCCACCCTCCCCTTCCCTCCCCGCCCCCTCCACCCTCGCCCACCATCGCCCTCTATCCACTCTCGTCTGATCCCACCCCTCCCCGAGCCGTTCGCTTCAACTGTCTGGTTGGTCGCGCACGACCCCCGTCGCCGATGTCATCACCAACGTCCTTGCGATGACGGTGGCGATGCATTTGACATCAGCGGCGCGGGGTCATACACGAACGACGCGATAGTCAAAGCGAACGGGTGTCAACGTGGAGCGCGACCTCATCTCGGAGCTGTTCGTTGCCAAACTCGGCGGGACGGGGGGAGTGAGGAGGCAGGGGAGAAGGGGTGCTACTTGTTTCTTGTGGTTTGTGTCTATAGCTCTCTCTCTCTCTCTCTCTCTCTCTCTCTCTCTCTCTCTCTCTCTCCTCTCCCTCTCTCTATCTCACTCTCTCCTCGCTCTCTCTCTCTCTCTCTCTCTCTCTCTCTCTCTCTCTCTCTCTCTCGCTCGCGCTCGCGCTCGCGCTCGCGCTCGCGCTCGAGCTCGCGCTCGCGCGCTCTCTTCTCTTTTTTTTTTTTTGTTTTTTTTTTCTCTCTCTCTCTCTCTCTCTCTCTCTCTCTCTCTCCTCTCTCTCTCTCTCTCTCTCTCCTCTCTCTCCTCTCTCTCTCTCTCTCTCTCTTCTCTCTCTCTCTCTCCTTCTCTCTCTTCTCTTCTCTCTCTCTCTCCTCTCTCCTTCTCTCTATCTCTCTCTCTCTCTCCTCTCTCTATCTATTATATATATATATATATATATATATATATATCTTTTGCACGAGTGAAGTGCGGGGGTCGGCCCTCGAGCTAGGGTCGAGATGGAGCCGACCGATGCGAGTCCACCCCTCGCGCCGAGCGAATTGGCACAGTTAAAAGGCGCGGGCGGGGTACCCTGTTGAATCTTGCTTGCTTGCCCCACCGTCTTCCCACATCCCATCCATTGTTCGTTGGGCCCACGCCAGAATTAGGACTGCTTGCGAACAGCTCACAGCTGCGAAACTGCGACGCGTGCAACGGCCTTGCAAAACTTGCGCGGGTAAGCTGACGATTGCTTCAGCGCGCCCTTGTTGCCGTTGAAAACGCGCGTGCGATGCCACCCTGTGCTCGAAACCTTTGGTTTCGGATGCTTAGCCAGCAATCGCTTGCTCGACTTAGGCATGGAACGGCGGGCTTCCGACGTGTTCCGAACAAGAAGCTTAAGCGCACCAGGCTCTAGAGCGCCCCACAGTTCCAGCGGTTTCATCGAGCTTCTCCCAAGGGCCCCCATGCAGGTGACCACTCGGGACATCTGATTGCGCAGCACCTCGGTCGCACCTGGAGCTCTGAAGAGCAAACTGTTCAGCGGCTGTTCGACGATGATCTTCGCGCCCCTCGTCGCCGCGATGCTGGTCATCACGGACCTCTGGGGCGCCGTTGAATATACAATCCCGTGACCGTCCCCCACGAATTCCCAGGGGCGCCGAATCCAACACCTCTCGGGAGAGGGGCCCCAAGAAAAGCAATCGCAGTTCGCGCGGTGGGATCAGGGCCCGACCGAAAAAATACATTGGGCATTGGGTATCCTCCTTGCCTCCCCCCGCCACCATTCTAGCTTGCCTCCTCCCGCTGCCTTATGGTTCCTCCTCCATTCCTCCGCTACCACTCCTATCTTCAACACGGGTGAGTTCATAATCCCGCTGACAGCAGCGCGGCGCGCCAATTGGCCTCGGAGACGTCTTGTCGGTCTGTCGTGCCAAGAGGGTTGACGAGACTGCGACGCGTGTACCGACGCGTCATACATATCCACGTCAAGCATTGTGGTGCGGCCTAGCACAGGCCGTTCTCCACAACGCTGGCAAGCACCCACAACAAGTACAGAGCACCAACGAGAGTGCACCTCAGGTGAGACTTGAACAGACGGCGGAGCACGCGATCGGGAGGACGCCCCTGCAATGCCAGTTTTATATATATATATATAATATATATATTTTTCTGGCCCCGATCGTGATCGCGGCGGGCTGGATTTCTCAGGGGCGCCCCCTTGGTCGCGCTTTCTGCCATCCGATCAGTCCCTCGGCGAGGTCGCGCTCCCGCGTCGGGAGGCTTAAAAACTCATACTCTCGATCCCCTCGACCGACCTTCCCTCCGCACCTCCCCTCGCCCACCCCCTCCTCAGTATCTCATGTGTTTCGACTCCCGCCAAACGTTTATTCAGCGATCGGCATTTAGGGCCCGTGCGAATTCTGCCAGGGATAGTCACATCGATCGAAAGAGAACGATATGTGTCCACGTTCACGAGCAGCCCTGGTGATGCCACCAGATCCCGAATAAACTTCGAACACAGCGGTGGTCCTGGGAACGATGTCGATCACGCTGAGGAACGTTGACATCAGGACCTGCATCGACAAGATTGGAGAGCACGTCGAAAGATCGGCTGGAACGCCCGAGTCCATGAGGGCACGTCCTTGAGATGATGCCCACGCGAACCCATCTGCACAAAAAGGAGCGCCCTCGGCCTTGACCGCCTGCGCATGTTTGCACGCGAGCAGCGCCATCAGCGCTACCACCAGCCAGCAGCGGAAGCCATGGCCCCTGAGAAGCAAGGGGCCTGTTGGACATGCGGCCCATCAAATCTATCAGCCGATGAACACGCAACGGGAACGACCTGCGATTGCAGAATTGCGCCACCGATCTGAGGGCCCTGTTCAAGCCCTAGTCAGCAAAACAGTTGCACAACATTGGCGACCCGTGGGCCGGCATCCTTCTCGGAAAAGAAAAACTTTATGACTCCTCTGGCTCCTCCCCCTTGCCCCCCTACCTCTCCCTCCATGCTCTCCTGATCATTCCTTCCGCGGTCGCCTTCCTCGAGCGCCCCGTGGCTTCAGTGATCCCCGCGGGGAGGTCAGCGCACTGGAATATCCGAGTGGCTGACTGCCGATCCGACCCCCGCCTCGAAAGAGGGAAACAGATGCTGGCGAGGAGGCGGGGGAAGATGGGCAGGAAGACGGCGGAGGTGGACGACGAGGCAGACGAGTGCGAGGACGCGGGCGGAGGGGAATCCGACAGGAAGACGAAATTGAGGACGACGGTTATCCCCAGGGCCCTGTGAATGAGATGGCACATCAAGCGATGCTTCGGGGTGAGCCTAATGCCAGCTGATTGTGCGCAAGCCATGTGTAAGTCCAACTGATTGCGAATGAGGTGCATTTCCCCCTTCGTGGGCACGACGCTGACAGATTTCAGAGCATCTGCTAGTTTGACCAGGGCATGTCCAGCGCCCATCAAGGGACATCCAAAGACTGAGGCGCCGCCGTGCTTCTCCAAACTGTACGCAGCGAAGGGCAGGAGCGTTGAGCACTCTGCGGCCTTCAGGCTCACGTGAGCCCAAGGGTGGCGAGGGTCCTATATTGAATCAGAAGACACCCCAGAAATGTCATCGCCAACGTCACTGCGAGGACATTGGCGATGACATTTGTACCATTCACTGTAAAAACACATGCTTTCGCCTCATTGGGCGGGGCCGGCGGGATAAACCGGGCACGCGCGACAACGCGCAGGTCGCACAGGGTTGGGTAGGGGCAACCGTGGCTTCTCAACAGTTTCATCATCGCCCTCATCATTTTTGTGTGCTGCTATCCTCCACCGCCCTCCTCCTCATCATCGTCATCTTCCTCCTCCTCCTCATCCTCCTCATCCTCATCCTCATCTTCATCCTCATCTTCCCCCCTCCTCCTCCCCCTCATACCGCTCATCGTTTACTACCAACAGCTTCGATCACATCTCCCCTCGGTCCTCCTCTTCGTCCCCCGCGTGTGACTTCGCATGCCACCGCTGGGCATGCAAGACGAACTCTCGGCAAGGTAATCGCACCGCGGCTGCCAGGACGGGAGACAGGCAGCGGACGCGGGTAAATGGGGGCGCGAGCAGAAGGAGAGGAGGGGGAGTGAGTGGGAGAAAGGGTTGGAGTAGGATGAGTAGCAGGTGGAGGAGGATGATGATGGTCATGAGTAATATTTTATTTTGATGTTAGCAGGCGTTGCCGTGCGCGGTTACCCTGCCAAGCACGTCATTGTTTATATGGCCCGTGCGGTTTAGCCTGCCAAGTCCTGTAAGTTGTGTTTCAAGCGTGTGCCCATCATCTTGAGCGTGAACCCCGTGACGCGCCTGTCGAGGGGGATGTCATGCTCGTGCTGCCGCCTGTCCAGCTCGGCCTTGATGTGCCTGGCGCCCACGCCCAGGACTCGATCGATGTCTCCAACCAGGCCAAGCGGATTCATGAGCAGGACGCGCCACATGGCACGCGAAATGAGCCGCATCATCGGTCCGAGATAGACTGTGTGCAGGCTGTCGACCGCCAGCGATTCATGCGGCGACGACAGAAGAAGTGTACTGAACAAAGGGCAGCGGTGATTCACCGCGTCAATGACCTTCCCCTGGCCGCCCTTCCTCGCGCGCCACATCGCGACATTCGCGGGGAGCTCGAGCGTCTCAAGACCAGCGATTTCCACCAGACGCCCCCTCGGTTCAAGACTATCGCCAGTCTCGACCTTTGTGCCATTGATCGTGGCCTCTCTAAGCACGACTCGACCGCCGATGTACTTGCCGCCGTCGTCCCACCTGAGATGTCGCAGGATGGCAGCTCTGTCCCCCTCGTGCCTCAGGTGGATGATCGCCTCGCACTTGCGACAATCGGCGTCGTAGTCATCATGGCCTTTTAATAGCCAATCTGGTCCATCCTCTCCCCCGAGCTGCGAGTTGAGGTCGTGTAGGCCGTGCTTGCAACATCTGCAGAATTGGCATGGGGCGAACTTGCTATTCCAGGTGCTCAGGCCGAGCACCGTTGCGTGCTCGGCCCAGTCCCCTTTTACCCACAAGAGGAACGCTTTGTCGGTCAAGGGCGTGCCCTGGCCGCCACGAGGGACATCGCCATGGCCGAACGGCAGCCCGTCGCGCCGCCCCGTCGGCCGTTGGCCAAGGGCGAGGCCCGCGAGCTGCCACTCAATGGCCCGCAAAATTGGGTAGTACGTGCAATGACCTCGGCACCCGCATGCGCACTCGTCAGACGAGCGCACGGCCACCAGGAAGTGGCGTCGATTAGTTAATAAGTTGGTGGCCCAAATCCCCGTTACTGACTCCTGCCGACCAGCCGCGGCGCTGTTGATGTAGGCGACCCCGTCGACGTACACAGCTAGTGGAGGAGGCTGTGCCTCTCCGCGCAAGCGGGCGTCCCGAACCTGAGGCTTGTTCCTATGCACGGGCGTGCCCAGCACACGTGCGTCTCGATCGTCTGGTCGAGCGTTCAAGGTTGCTAATATTGACGGGTCCGATCGGCGCTCCTCCTCGAGGCTCTCCCACAAGCGCCGCGTCGGGACAGCGACAGAGCTCCGAACAGTCGATTTCCCCATGCACATGGGAGCATCGATGCACCGCATCTCCCCACCAATCGGTAGTACTCTGTCGAGGTGACTTTGGAACGCGCCTGTTTGAGACTCTGGGCTCAGTGTGGTGCATCCCAAACGCGGCCCCTGGCACCTCGGCCTTGTCGCAGCGCCAGCAAGCGGTGCAGAAATCATTCGCCGGCATCTTGCAGCTTCCGTATAGCTGCAAGAAGTGGCGCAACAAGTCGGCCCCTGCTGTGCGCGCCGCCCCCGAGCTCGGCCTCCAGTTCCTGGGCCCAACTCGCGGCGGCGAGCGCGTGCGGCGGGGGGCGCCGCGCGGCTTGGGAGGCGGAGGCGCTGCCATGGCGCGCGGGCAGAGGCGCGCCTGCAAGGCGGCTTGGCACTCGCTCTGCAAAAAGATACGAGTATTGATGCGGATGGAGGAGGGGGGTGGGGTGGGTTGGGGGCGGGTGGTGGTGGGGGGGGGGGGGGGGGGGAGTGGGGGGGGGGGGGGGGGGGGGGGGGGGGGGTGGGGGGGGGGGGAGGGGGGGGGGGGTGGTGGGGGGGGGGGGGGGGGGGGGGGGGGGGGTGTGTGGGGGGCGGCGGGGGCGGGGGGGGGGGGGGGGGGTGGGGGCGGGGGCAGCGGGGGGAGGGGGCGCGCGGAGGCCAGGGGTAGGAGCGGGGGCAGGAAGCGGGAGAGGTGAATCAGAAGAGGGGTAGTGCGAGCACACGTCACGCCAGGAAAAACGGGGTGTCATTGCGCGGAAGGCAGAAGCACATTAATCATGTGCGTCATCCTGGTCACATAATCAGATTGGATGTCATTCCCTGGAGAACTCGCGACGATCAGAGCTTGGATTTCCCTCGTCTGGTAAACGAGAGCTGGCTTCAATCCCTAATCACCATGTCCACCGCGTCGTGTTGCTCCTCCCTCCCTCCATCCATCCCGTCCGCGTTCCATCCTTCCCTCACGCTATCTACATCGTTCCTTCACCTCACATCCATCCCTCCCTCCTTCGATCCCTCAGCACCCCCATCATCATTATCATCGTCATCCTCGTTCCCGCGCGTCGTCCTCTCAGGCTCCATCTCCCTCCATCATCATCCTCATCATAAGCATCGCCCAAATACCCTCGCTATCCATCTGATGCGAGCCATATGACGTCTGCCCTGGGCCAGCGTGAATGTCAATCCCTGGAGCTCCCCCGAATCAGTCTGGACCAACTCCCCAGGGCGGGCTGGGGGGATATGGGGGGTGATGGAGGACTCCCTATTGTTGCCGCTTGCAGGTGTGAGCGACATGCGAGATCTCGCCAGTCGACTCAGCGAGGCCGACGCCGACGCCGCCAGACCCCGAGTGCTATCCTCCACGCGCGCGAGCTGATTGCCTGACGAGTAGTAGCACTCACACGTTACGTTTCACGAGCTGCAGACATGGGCAGCACGCAGCCTCGGCCACCATGAGTTACCACGAATGACCGTCGCTAGCGTTGGTAGCAGAGAGAGAGAGAGAGAGAGAGAGAGAGAGAGAGAGAGCGAGAGAGAGAGAGAGAGAGAGAGAGAGAAAGAGAGAGAGGATGCATGGACTGAAGGAGCGAACGATGGGAGGCGAGGGAGGAGAGGGCGCGCAGGGTCTGCAGAAGCGAGGGTACTCGAGGAGTAGTGGGGAACGAGGGCGCGAGGGTATGTTGCAGGACGTAGCTGCGGGGAGGAATGGCGAAATGGACTGACCGTTGAGGCTCTGCGGAACTCGACTGTGAGAGGGATAACGTCTTTAGTTAGGCAACCAACGTGGCATATGGACAGGTTTGGTCGGCTGGTGCTGCGAGCGAGACAGACGGGGGGGGGCGAGGAAGCCTGCTGGGCGCACCCATTCACAGTGGAAGCAGCGACACAGATGCCAGCTCGAGCGGTCACTGCAATTTCTCAGAAGCTACTGATCACAGTCGCTCTCCTGTCACCCATCTCCGTGCTGCACTCGTATCCTCTTACGCTCGTGCTTGCTCACCACCGCTCCTCGGCATTGATGTCCCTGGCAACCCCGCCCCTCCCCCAGAACTATCTGACTCACTCCTCCCGCCAAGCCTACCCAGCTGATATACCTCGAACGTCTCTTGACGCTTGGATCGCGCCAGCCCCCGTTGCTCTGACACGGTCTGAGAAGCAGTGCGCTGCCTTCAAAATAGCTGGCCAGCGTCTCGCAAAACCAGATATTGCGCCATCCAGGCACACGCAAAGCAGCTGAAAAGTCACGCCGAGCGAAAACACCCTCTGGAATCGAGATACGATGCTGCCTGAGCATCCCTTACAGGGGTCGTCCAAATGTCACCGGGAACGTCATCGCGATGACATTTGCGATGACATCAAATGTCACCGGGTCTTTCCATGTGTTTTTACAGCTAAAATGAAATGTCATCGCAAATGTCACCGTCAGAATGTCATCGCACATATCACCGGGTGGTTGGTGGGTCATCGGGGTGTGATTTCGTTGATTTTCATGTTTTTTTTTCACGCACACATTTCTGTCGATGCCCGCTTCGGGTCGTTCGATGCGCCTCTCGCGCAATCGAACTCGCTCGGTCACCACTGGGCCCAGGCGAGACAGCTGCGCCACTCCGCTGAACCCCCAGAAAGCTAGTGACAGTCGCCGCGTGGCCCGCCCAGAAGATCGCCTCCCCGAAATTGCTTACCCTGGAAATCTCGGGGAGCAGACGTTCAAACTCATGTCTCTAGCGCCGAGACGACCCCTTGGTCTTCGGCTTGGCGACGCCCCTGCGCTGGTCGTAGCACCCAGAGAGGACCGTGCAGCAGCTCTGGATCCCATGGAGGGGCTGCTTCAACTTGACCAACTTCAGGATGCACTCCTCGTAGTCGTCGCCCAGCTTGGCCTTGATGCCGCTGAAGGGGACGGTCATGATCTGCGAGAGGATGGGGTCCGTCGCGAACTCGCTCTGCAGCTCAGCCATGACCTTCTTCATATTGAGGAGCTCCTCGTCGTTCGCCGCGAACTGCCACTTGGGCTGGCCACTGCTGATGGCGTGAATGATGTTCTGGGCCGTCGACGTGACCGTAGCGTAGAGCATCAGGTTCTCACGGGCCATCTTCTCATTCGACTTCTTGGCTGGAGTCTGGCCAGTCTGGCCAGCGCCGTCGCCCTGGCCCTCGGAGCGCGCAGTGGTCTTCTCCTTCTTGGTGCGCTTGCCGTCTGGCTGCGCGGGCTCCCCCTCTGCGCCAGCACCTCGCCTTCCAGCTTTGGGAGTCGGCTGCACCTCGGGCGTCACCTTGGGCACATCGATGGGCGGCTGCTCGGGGGTCGGCACCGCGGGCGTCGGGGGGAGCGTAGGCTGAGCTGGCTGCTGTGCACTCGCAGTTGAGGTGTCCTCGGATTCCAATTAAAAAACCTTGTCGTCTCCACCGCCGTCGTTCCCGCCACCACCACCATCGCAATCGCCGTCGTCGCTACCGACGTCTCTACGTACCCCCCTCCCCTTCCGCGCCTTGCACCGCCCTCCGCCTGCCGCCGACTCCTCCTTCTCCTCGTCATCCTCATCCTCATCCTCGTCCTCGCCATCATCGTCCTCTTCCCCCCCTACTCCTCCCCTCCGCCGTCGTCGTCCTTGGTCCCCCGACCCTCTGTGCCCACAAGGTGGGCGAAGCGGAACTTTGCCCCGATCGTTTGAGTCCTCGATGCACGTGGCCCGCGCGCCCTGGGCCCACTCCTTGTGCAGCGTCCAAGACTTCGTAAATGTCGCGCTGAATCCCTGGCGGGTGGCCGCGACCCCCTCTGCCTCACTTCTCTGCCCCCCAGCGGTTGACTGACGAGAGAGGGGGGGGGCTGATCAGGGGGCAGAGGGGGCGAGATTTGTTGGAGAAGGAGACGAATGATGAGGACGCGGGGGAGGAGGAGGAGGAGGAGGAGGGGGAGGAGGAGGAGGTAAGAGGAGATGCAGCAGGAGAAGGAGGAGGAGGTGGAGAAGGAGGTAGAGGAACGACGGGGGTGAGAAATTAATTCAAAAGCATGGGGGTCCTGCAGGGACGGCTCACGAAAGTTGGGGGGCGATCGAGTTGCTGGGCCATCAGAGGGGGATGCAGGATGTGCCTGGCTCACGTACAAGATGCGTACGCTCTCGAACATGTCGTCCCAATAGCACCACGGGGGGCCCATGATCACGCACTTCGCGGCGTATCGAGCCGCCTGGGCTGGTGGCTGTTTTGCCCCCCACTAGGCCCCCCTGGCCCCTGGACCCACGGCCGAACAGTTTCCTTGGTCTCCTGGTCCTCGACTGGCCCCCGCGACCCCGCCCAATACGTTCTAAAGATCTGACCCCCCTGTGGCAGTTGGCCCCCATCGGCTGGCGCTGCAGGGGCCCAACGGGCCCCCGCCCTCCAGCCACGCCGCGCGGGCCAGCGACACGTAAACAGCGTTGGCGAAGTCCTTCCTCTCTTTCGTCTCGAGCTTGCTCTTCATTTTCTGAGAAGCGGGCGGAACAGCGACAAAGGTTTGGCTATCAGAGGTGGGGCCGACTGCGACTCTGCAGGGTGGTTGCAGGGCCCGAGCGAGGGGGGAGGCGATGTGTAGCACCGACCCCGGGAGGAGACGACGGCAGGGGGAAGATGGAGGAGGACGACGGAGAAGGGGCAGGTGTGTGGTTGAGGGGGGAGTAGGTCGACGACCCAAAGTCAGCATCGCAGTCATCCCCCCTCTCATGCTCCTCACCCGTTTCCTCCTCGGACTCTTCCTCGCCGCTCATCGTGTTCTTCATATTCCTCCTCCTCCTCCTCATTCTCCTCCTCCACCCCTCATCATCTGCCTCATCATCCTCCCCCTCCCTACCCTCAGTCCTCCTCCTCCTCCTCCTCCTCCTCCTCCTCATCCTCCTCCATTCGCCTCTCACCCCTCACCCATTCCTGCCCCCCGTCTGCACCCTCCTCCTCGATCATGAGTCACCTTCCTCATCCCCCCTCATGCATGATCCCACCTCTGCATGTTTCACCTCTCCTCATGTCCCCCCTCCACCTCATCCCCAGTTGCTTCCCCTCCCCGCTCACCCTCCTTCTTCTCCTTGCCATCCTCGTTGCCGCCCCCTGTGGTTCAAGGAGTAAGTTCGAGATCCAGCGTGCCTTGACGTCCTCGAACTCCATCTGGGCCCACCTCGAGCGGAACGCAGCCTTCCGCTCGTTCACCTTGGGCCCCCCGTGGATGCTATCATAGTCCCGCTTGAGGCTCGCATCGGCCTTGGTAGCTCGATCGAAGCGAGACCCTGCAGGTCCATCCCTGCCGTTGGACGGCACCTTCCAGCCGCCCTCGGCCACCTTGGACCAGAACTCGTACTCTTCCGCGACGGTCCCCTTGTTCTTGCCCATCTTGACGGTGCGCACTGTGCCCTGCACGGCGCCGCCCTCGCCGCCGCCTTCACCACCAGCACCATCATCCGTGCGAATCCCCCACTTCAGCGGGTTCGTCAGCTTGCCATCCTTGCTGATGTCTTGCGACAGTTGCTTCGAGACCTCCTCTCGAGTGCCGAAGCCCTTCGCGGACATGAGCCTCTGCACCTGCTCCGAGTTGAAGGCGGCTTCGATGGCGCTGTTGATCTTCACCGCGTCACCGCCGGCGATCAAGTCCTGGCGGCGGGAGCAGCGCGGGCCGCGGGCGAGAACGAGAGAGAGAGAGAGAGAGAGAGAGAGAGAGAGAGAGAGAGAGAGAGAAAGAGAGAGAGAGAGAGAGAAAACAAGAGAGAGATAGCAGCAAAGCAGACGCCTCATCTTCATCTTCCCTCCCTCCCTACTCTTCCTCCCCACCCGCCCTCCCCAACCTCCCTCCCCTTCCTCCCTCCCCGCCCTCCCTCCCTCAATGCCCCCTCTCCCTTCCCTCCTTCTACCTCTTGTTCCATCCCTCGCGTTCCTTTCCGTCCCCTTTTATGGCCCTCCCCATGTTCATCCCTTCCTACCCGTGCCACCACCTCCTTCTCTTCCGACCGCGACCATAATCGGCAACGCCGTCATTTCCACCGTCGCAACCGCTATCATGCGCAACTGTTGCCGTGGCAGAATCAGGAGTCATTCTCACCATGGTCATCGTCATCGCAGCCACCGTCGCCGTCGCCATCGTCAACGCCAGCTGATGCGCCAACCTCAGGCCGTGGCAATGATAACCGCGATCATCGTGCAAGTCGACTGCGCGACGACGAGGGGATTGCACGAAGGGCAAGGTGGAGGATCGAGGATCGAGGTGGGGAGCTCTGAAGGTGCAGGTCACTAGGACAAGTGATATACGTGCACGTGTGTTGCTTCATGTTTTTCTTGGCTCCGCAACTCATCCGAAGACATCATCCTCTGGAATCCCCTCATCATCAGACGAGGCGGGCGGCTTCCTAGAAGCACTGGCAGGCGCTGCGGGCTTCTCGGCTGGCGCGGCGGTCGCCTGCCCTGGCGGCGCGTGTGGCTCAGCGGGCAGGCGCTCGATCCCCGTCGGCTTGGCCTGTGCCTTGCCAGCGGGCTCGGGAACGGGCGAGGCTGGCGCCGCGCTGGCCTGGGGCTGGGCCTTGCCGCCTGCCCTGCTCTTGGCCTTGGGCTTCGGCGCGGGCGTCACCTTGGTGTCATGATCCTCCTCGCTGCTGCCCTCGCCCCCGCTCTTCTCTGTCTGGTTGTCTGCTGCCGACGGCCTCTTCAACACCAGGGGGGTCGCCGCCGGCTTCTTCGTGGGCTGGCTCTCCGGCTCCTCGCCCTCGTCCTCGCTGATGTCGTGATTGCCCTCCTCGGTTTCCCCCTGGTCGTCGCTACCCTTGTCCTCGTCTTCCTCCGCCTCATCCCCGCGGTCGCTGGCCTTGCCATCGCGCTCCGACGGCTCGTCGCCCCCCCCCCCCCTGCGCCGCGGAGGGCCTCTTCAAGCGCGCGGCGCTGGGCCTCTTGAAGACACTCGCCCTCCCCTCCTTCCGATTCACTTTGAGCCACTCCGCCTTCTTCGCCTCGAGCGCGGCCTTGTCGAGAGTGCCAGCAGCATACTCCTGCGTAATGGCAGCGAAAAAAGATTTCGCCGCCTCGATGTCACGGACACCTTGAAGTTGGCTCACTTGTTTGCCAGTGCTCTTTAGAATCTGTAACCACTGGCCACGGGGTCCATGATGCACCACCACGCACTTTACATCACAATCTTCTGCGGGATCCTTGAGTTTGACAAGCGCGTGTTGACCAGGTTTCGATTCTTGTTGTACTTCGGCAGCTGCAGTTCCTGGGATCTCCCACCGCATGCCATCTGGCCAAATTGCCACAAGCTCTGGAACATCTGGCTCACACTGTGTCCTGGCGTATTCTGGGGTGTTGGGGCCTGCTCTGTGGATCCGCCACGCTGCCTACTGGAGCCAATCCAGAACGTTTCCGCCTCTCCACTTCCTCACCCCAGTCCACCGCCTCTCTCATCCTGCTCGTCGGTCTTGCCCGCAGCCTTCCACCCGTTGCGTGTCTCTTCCTCCGCTGTTCCCCCCCCCATCTCCGCCCAGACCCAGAGCCGTTCTGGATTGGCCCCGCTGCCTGCATGCCCTCATCGCGTCCTAGCCTCCAGCCTCTCTCGACAGCAAGGACATTCAAGCCAGCCGCCTCGCCGATCGTCTTAGCTTTCTTTTTTACAGGGGTGGCGGTCGCGCCGTCGGAGTCCTAGCGGTGGCAAGGATGAGCCAGCAAATGTCATCGCAAATGTCATCGCAAATGTCATCGCGATGACATTTGCGATGACATTAGCGGGTTCATCCTGCCCCCCTTCAGCCTTCAACCCCGACACATAGGAAAACCGTGTGGGGGGTATACGCCAGGATTGCCCTGCCGATCCTCGCCCAGGAAACATTTTGCCCAGGAGCTCGCCCTTGCGGAGAGCACGCGGATATGACCGTAGGAGCGTTCGGGAATCGATCGCGTCGAATCATTCGAAAGGCTGACGCCGTTCCCGCCGAATCGCTGACTCGAATCGAAGGTGACCGCTCGAGCAGCCTCTCAGGCCGCAGCACCGCTTGGGCGACGTGTCGCAACATGTTGCGGAGCTCCTTGGCCTTATCCACGGCCCAACCCGCTGCGTCGCTGGCCATGTGCCAGTCGGACTCGTGCTTCTGAGCCACTTTCATGAGCGCCTCGACTGCCGACGACTGACTGATGGTGTTCGTGATCTCGCGCGTGGCCTTGATCAGATCCGACTGGGCCACGATCGCAGCGGAGTCCAACTCAGCATCGTGGCATCCCTTCGTGCTGTGAGAAAATTGATCTGGGCTCTGCAAGCGATCAGCAATGAGGGGGGGCGAAGTCGTATCAACTGGCCAGAACCGACGTCGCCCCCCACAACTAAATACTACTCAGCCCCCTGTGCCCCCCCTCGTTGCTGGTGCGCAAATTTATGTGGTAGTGCCGCGCCTGTGCGAGCGCCTTCACTAGCGCTCGATCCTGCGCCATGCCAGCGCTGGAGCCGAAACCCTACGGAGGCGGCACATGCCGAATACGAAACCGCGTGGTACATCCCCACGATCTGTAACAGCTGACGGGTCAATATGATCCTCTAGCAAGGATTCAGACCAGGGTGGGGAATGACGAAGATAATGAGACAGATGATGTGGAGGAGGGTGAGGGTGAGGGCGGGCACCAATGGAGAGAGCGAGATATATATAGAGAAATAGAGATACGTGGGAAGGGATATGGACTCGACCTAACTAGCCTTTATATTGTCGACGGCTCCAAGATGGCTCCAACGTTCCCGACGGCTCCAAGATTTTCGACGGCTCCAAGATGGCTCAGACCCAAGTGTTCGGTGGAGGCTCTGCTTAACCAGTGGTTTGGATTGACCTGCCGATCCTCATCTTGCTTATTTGTGTTGCTGCTGCTGCTGCTCCTCCTCATCTTCCTCATCCGCCTCCTCCCTCCCTCCCTCCCTCCCTCCCTCACCCGTCCCTCCCTCCCTCCCTCCCTCCCTCCTTCACCCCTCCTCACCCCCCGTGTCACCCTCCTTCTCCGTTTCCTCCTCCTCCTCCTCCTCTTCTTCTTCCTCCTCCCCGCTTCTTACTCCTCCTCCTCCTTCTCCTCCTCGCCCACTGGGTCCGATGACGGAAGAACGGCGGGGGGAGAGGAGGCGGCGGACGGTCCGTCACGTTCTCCAGCGTAGCGTCGGCGTCCTTGGCGAGCTTCTCGCGCTTGGGAGGGGTCAGCAAGTCCTGCCAAGGGCGGGGGGCGGAGTGCTAGGAGACGGAGCCGATGCAATAGGCGGGCTCAAATCCTCCTCCTCCTCCTCGTCCTAACCTTCTTCTCCTCCTCCTCCTCCTCCTCCTCATCCTCCTCCTCCTCGTCTTCCTCCTCCTCCCCCTCCTCCTCCTCCATCTCTTCGTCAAAGCTCACATGGCCGAGCACTTCTCTCGCAGTCGCCTTCCATGTGGCGAAACCGATTGCGAACGCTGCATTGCATGTCAGTTGGATGTGGTGCATCTCCTCTCTGTCCCTCTCTCTCTCTCTCTCTCTCTCTCTCTCTCTCTCTCTTGCTCTCCTCATTCGTTTCCTGTGTTTCGCACTTATCGGTCAGTTCTCTGTCATCCATCGCATTGCCATCCTCATCTTCCTCATCGATGCTTCTCCTCGTCGTCTTCATCCACCTCCCCTCATCCTTCACCGTCACCTTCTCCTCCTCTTCCTCATCCTTCTCCTCCTCTTCCTCCTCCTCCTCCTCCTCCTCCTCCGCCTCTTCCTCCTCCTCCTCCTCCTCCTCATCCCCCCCCCCCCCCCTCGCCCTTCCAACAAATCCTCTCCCCCTGGCCAAGTGCCCCTCGAGACCACCTTCCCACGCGAGGAGGGGGAGATCGCAACTTTCAGCAAGGCAGCGCCCAGGAAGCTGCCACCAGCCGCGGCATCAGCGCCTCCTGCGCCGCTGCCCTGGGAATCCTGGCGGGGAATGACAGACGCTCGCATCGATGTCATCGCCAACGTCACCGCAGTGACATTGGCGATGACATCGAGGCGTGGGGCCACTAAAAATCTAATACTCGATCGTTAAATGTTTAATCATGATTTGCACCGCGCGATCCTTCTTCGACGCAGGCGTGCTCGGCACGGACGGCCTCGCGCGCGGGCAGGGCTCGATCGCGTCCGCCTCGGCCAGCGCTCTCGACATGCGGTGCTCGGCGGTCCGCGCAGGCGGCCCTCGGAAGCTGCTTTCAAATTCAAGCGCCCCTGAGCTGTCGAAGGAGCGGTCGACCTGTCAATTGGGCCGTCATGCCTCTCACCGCTCAAGGACCGCTTTGTCGCCTCCAGCAAGTCCGCCTCCAACTTCGCATTAGCCTCCTCGGCCTCCTTGGCGCTCCGCATCGACTCCCGAATTGCCTTCGCCGTCTGGTCATCCAAATCTGGCTTGGTCTGCTCCACCGCGACCGACTTCTTCTTTTTCTCCTGCCTCAGTGCGTCGCGATGCTGGCCAGGGCACGCAGGCTGCGCATCCTCCGACCATGCCGCCCACGCCGCAAGGCTGTCATCATCGGCAGGCTCACAATCAGAGATAATTTGCGTAGCATCGCCGTCGGCCTCCGTGATCTCGCCATCGATGTCAGCCTCGCTCTCCAGGGAAGCCGCGACTGCTGCCTTGTCAGCTCCGCTCGTGCTCACCGGCTGCGGGATCATCTCGGGCACAGCGGGCGCTTGGGGCATGGGCGGCGCCTCGGGCGCAGCGAGCGCCTCGGGCACGGGCGGCGCCTCGGGCGCAGCGAGCGCCTCGGGCAAGGGCGGCGCCTCGGGCGCAGCGGGCGCCTCGGGCGCGGGCGGCGCCTCGGGCGCAGCGAGCGCCTCGGGCGCCGCCTGGGGCGCCTCGCGAGGCGGCGCTGCCGCCGCCGCAGGATCTGCAGGTGGAGCACGGGCGAAGGCCATCGAATCCTTGAGCTGCTGCAGCAATTCCTCCTGCTGCTGCAGCTTCCTCATGAGCTGGGCGTTCTCGTCGGCGCGGACGGCATCCATCCTGCGCATGTGCCCCTTCTCGCGAAGCCACGCGTCACGATCGTTCTCAAGCACCTCACCATCATCAGGAGCAGCGCCTGCTTGAGAAGCTGGCACGGGCGGCGAATCCTGAATCTCAACGGGCGAGACGACGGGCTCGCTGGTCTCGAGAAAGCTTCCAGCAGGCACTCCACCAGGCTGATATGGCACCGTCTGCGCATCAGGCGCAGTGTCTGAGGGCAGCGACATGCCGGCGCTCTTGTTCAGTGCGAGGCCGATCGGGGTCTCCCACGCCTTGCGTGGAACGGCTTGCCAGCCAATCATCAAGCCTAAGCCCAAATGGTTATGCAAGGCGAGGGCGGTCAAAAGGATTCCTTCTCTGAGCTTCGTGTTGGTGTTTTCCTTCTGACCCTTTTCGTTTCGCTCCTGCCCTTCGGCTCCCCCCAGTCCTCCTCTCTTTCCTTATCCTCCTCCTTCTCCTCCTCCTCCTCCTCGTCCTCCTCTTCTTCCTCCTCCTCCTCCTCCTCCTCCTCTTGTTCATCCTCCTCGTCATCCCTCATCCTTCCTACGTTTGCTGCCTGCCGCCTGGTCCGCTTCCTCCTCTGCGCTATGGGCAATATATGGTGAGGCGATTCCACTCTCGGTTTGTCCGCCTCCCTCTGCAGGGCATGTATCGTGCATTCATGCCCTCGACGACGAAAACCAATCGAATTTGCACGCGCCATTTGAAAAAGAGCCACCATCCATCTATGTACAGGGAAGGTGTTAGGCCTTTGGGCGCGCGTATGTGTGTGTTTCTATGGTTTATCATTAAATTTGTAGTTATTATAAACAACCATGAACGTTGTATCCCGTTGGGTGTTGAGCAAAACGTATGCATCCGAAGTGTTGTTTATGCTGTTTTTATACTGGCGTGTTCATAAGCATCCCGTTTTGGGATGCATACAACCTCTGGGTACGAAGCCCACAGCTTCGCTGAACATGGCCCAGGCCGGCGTTGACAATACCTTCTATAGAGTGAAGCCCCCAGATAAGATGGACGAGCACTTCTCGTTGCCGAGCGCGCATCTGGACGCGCTCCGCCAGCTGGCCGAGGCGGCAGGGATCAGCATCGACCTCCCCGAAGCTCGCTTCGGCTCGCCCCTCCTGCAGGTGCTGCCGATGGGGCGGTCATGGAGCCTCTGCTTCTGCCAGAGGCTACTGGAGGCCACCGTGCTGCGGGCGGGGATCGACGCGGGGCCGCTGATCAAGGACCTGCACGCTCCGCCCCAGGTGCGCGCCAGCTCGACCCGGCCGGGCGCGTGCGTCGACAACGTCTGCGTCGCCGGCGGGGGCGGCGACCGCTGCGTGGCCAACTGCAGCGCAGTCGATGACAGGCCGGAGAAGGTCGGCCTGAAGTGCAGGGGCGTCATGGAGCCCGAGGACCTGCAGACCTTCACCGGCATCATATTCGAGAGGCGCAGCGGCCGCGTCGGGGTCAGCCCGGCTCGGATGTGGAAGGCGCGCCTCGCGCTCTTGTCTGTGGCGGACCGGCGCTCAGCCACGGGGGCGAGATCTTCAGCCTGCTGGGGCACTTTACTTGGGCCGCCCTGCTGAGGCGGCCGCTTCTCAGCATCTTTCAACAGACTTACGTTTTCGCCCGGGTCGCCGGGCGCCGCTGCCCGCGGCCGTGGGGCCGCGTGGAGCTCGAGCTGCGGCAGGCGGCCGCGCTGGTGGTCTTCGCCTTCTCCGACTCGAAGAAGCCCACCAGCGCCTTCGTCTACGCTTCGGGCGCCTCCTGGGGGCAATCCGGCTCCGCAGGGGGCTGCGGCGTGGTGGGCCAGGCATGGGCCAACGAGCTTGTGGAGCGCACCGCGGCGTCGGCCGAGGCGCGCCGGTGCTCGGTGCTGGGCGCCATCGGGGCCAAGGAGTGCGCGCTTGGCTTCGGCCCGGTCGAGGGGGCCAAGGTCGGCCGGCACCGTGCGCGCGCTGGCTCCACCGGCTTCGAGGGCGTCGGGGGGGCCGCGATCGGAGAGCTCAACGACTGGGGGGTCCTCTTTCACGGTGCGCGTGTTCAGCGCGACGAGGACATCGCAGTTCCCGAGGGCCGGGCAGCGTTGATGGCCGCGCGCCACGCGGTGCGAGGGCGCAGCGGACACGGCCATCGGCATTTCATATTGGTCGACATCTTCGGGCTCGCCCTCGCGGTTGGAGAACAGCGTTCCTCATCTATCGCCCTCAATCACGTCGCGTAGCGGCCGCGCGCCATATCGATCGTCACCAGCACCACCTTCATTCTCAGATGGACCCCCTCGGAGTGGAACCCTGCCGACAAGCCATCTAGGCTCAGGCTGCATCGTGCGCTGGGCGCCCGCGCAGACCCACGCATGCTGCGTATCTCGGATGTGCGACCGAGGCCTCCAGCAGGCGCCAGACCCTGCAGCGGGGCGTCGACGCGCTCGTTCGGAGGCGCCGCTGCCGCGGCGATTCGATCTCGGAGCCAGAGCCCGCCAGCCATGGCCATCCTGGCGCGGCTGGCCTCGGGGACTCGCTCCTTGATGATCCCTGCCCGCTCGGCGGCCTCGCGGGCCTCCTCTGCGGGCCGGGCGCCAGCGGGGTGGACTCCGACAGCTCCTCGACTTCGAGTTCCGAGGCCTTCGACAGTGACCGGGGCGAGGGCGCCGCCGCCGAGGGCAGAGGCGCTTCGCCCGGCCAGGGCGAGGGCTCGCCAGGCAGCCCACCGCGGCGCGAGGCAGCGAGCCCGGGCCGAAGGGCTCACGGTGTTGCAGAGCCTGAAGGTCGGCAGCGCGTCCCGGGCCTACTTCGAGAAGGGGTGCCTGGATTTTGCGACGCGGGCCCGGGCCCGGGGCCGCTCGACGCCCGGGGCGTCGGCGATCGACTCCAGCTTCGCCCAGTGCCTCGATTTCGGAGCACAACCGCCACAAGGGCGAGAAGGCCTTCGCAGCGCTGAAGCACTACAGCCCGGGCCTGGGCCGGGCTGCGGAGCTTCCGCAAGCTTGCGAGGGGCTCGTCGCGGGCAACCGTGGCGAGGGAGCTGCTGTTCGCGGCCGTGGACGTCGCCCTGCACCGGGGCTGGCGGAGCTTCGCCATCGTCCTGGCCCTGAGCTGGGACACGATGGTCCGCTTGCCGAGCGAGCTCGTGCAGATCACGCGCGAGACACCCGTGGCGCCCGCGCCGTGCTCGGGCCGAGCCGCGCGGAGCCTCCTGCTCTTCCCGCAGGAGTCCGACCAGGTGAGCAAGACTCTGGGGTGCGACGAGGGCGTCGTCTTGTCGGACGCAATGCCCCATGCCCTCGGGCCCGACCTGGCGAAGCTGCGGCGTGCGCGACAGGGCCGCCAGTCGCTCTGGGACTTCAACGCGACGGCCTCCGACGCCAAGGTCAGGACCGTGTTCGAACAGCTGGGCCACTTGGGCTGCCACCCGCACCCCAGAGGTCGGAAACGCTTGTTTTCCAAGCGTAAGGTTTAAGGTTCAACTTGCGATTGAAATTCCAAGCGTACGTTAGTTGTCATGTATGGGAACAAGCGCATGCATGAGCAATGTTGTTTTTCCATGTTCGATATGTTTGAACTCAACGTTGTTTCGTTTATGTCGTGCTAGTCCCGATGTGATTGTTGTTGCTAGCGGTATCATGATAGCGGGGCGCGCTGTGTGGCGCGATCAGCGCATGTATATACATGGCAACAGAATTCGACGCATGCGATGGGATATTTGCATTGTGGGGAGGTCCACCGCAAAATTTTCCGACCGATCATAGCTGCCAGCTCCTCGTCTGAGAGCGCTGGCACTACTGGCGGCGGCGGTATACGGGGGAAGAGCTGGCCTGTAAAGCAAGCGGATCCATTCTACACCCAGCCGCCCTGCACGTTCGTAGCGTTAGACAACGCGCAGCTGGTTGGGCCCCCAATGGGCCTCTGGAGAATGCGAGGAATTCACGAGGAGAAGGGAGGGGGGCAAAGAGAGAAGGAATACTAAATGGCGATGAGAGGAGGAGAGGGAGGATGAAGAGGAGAAGCAGGAACAATTCCAGAATGAGAGGGAGCCGGGTGGGGGAGCAGGAAGAACCAACAGGGAGGAATGGCAGGAGCGCGCACAAAGGAGGGGGAGGAGGAGGAGGAGGGGGGGAAGGCGCAGGAGGAGGGGGGGAGAAGGAGGAGGAAGATGAGGAACGGAGGAGGCGAGCAAGAGGAGAAAGAGGAGGTGGGGGAGGAGGAGAAGAGGAGGGGGGGAGGGGAGGAGGAGGAGGAGAGGAAGACGAAGAGAAAGATAATGAAGAGGAGGAGGAGCAGGAGGAGGAGGGAGGGATGAGAAGGGTGAGGGACCAAACAGGGGGGGAGGAGGGGGGGAGGAAGGAGGAGGAGGAGAGGAGGAGGAGGAGGAGGAGGGGGAGGTTGATTGAGTAGGTAGGTAGAGATAGCCCGATCGGGCCTTACGAAAATGCCTGGAGACGCGAACGTCGATCTTCATCTTGGCAACCCATTTCGCCGCATTGGCCAACATTCGTAGGCCGAGGGAGGGAACGTTGGCATCCTCTCGGTGCCCATGTCCTCCTCCTCCTCCTCCTCCTCCGCGTTTCTTCTCCTCCTCTCCTCGTTCCATCCCCGCCCCTCGTTCCTCTCGTGTCTCTCTCTCTCTCTCTCGCTCTTCTCTCGTCGTTCTCCCTTTCTCTCTCTCTCTCTCTCGCTTCCTCTCTTTCTCTCTCTTCCCCTCTCTCCCTTTCTCTCTCTCCCTCTCTCTGTCTCTCTTTCTCTCTCTCTCTCTCTTCTATCTCTCTTCTCTCTCTCCTCTCTCTCTCTCTCTCTCTCTCTCTCTCTCTCTCTCTCTCTCTCTCTTCGCTTTCCTCTCTTTCTCTCTCTCTCTCCTCTCTCCTCTCTCTCTCTCTCTCTCCTCTCTCCTCTGTCTCTCTCTCTCTCTCTCTCTCTCTCTCTCTCTCTCTCTCTCTCTCTCTCTCTCTCTCTCTCTCTCTCTCTCTCTCTCTCTCTCTCTAGTCTCGGCTCGAGAGTGCCCTGCACTCAGACCGCAGCCGCGACGCGAAGCGCCCCGCCTCGGAGTCAGTCTCCCAGGCCTCGCGAGACCGGAGGGGTCCCAGCAGGACCCTACTGATTCGCGTCACCTCTTATCCCCCCCCACCAGAGTGGCCGCCGCAATGGCCCCCGCCAAGCCGGAGCGCCGTCGCTCTTCCAAGCAGCCGCCGAGCTCACGTCCTGCAGCTGAAGGGTCTTTCCTCCAACGCAAACAGGACTGCATTGCAGCTTTCAAGCAAGCGGGGTCTGACCGCCCCACGGCCGCATACAACGGGCTCGCCGAGCTGAACGCGGACGAGCTGCAGGCCACGTACGACATGCACAAGACCAACACAAAGAAGCTCGGCAGTGCCTTGATCCGCATGTGTGCCGCCAACCAGATCAGCTACACGCTGGATCACCACCAGCGCAGCAAGCCTAAGCGCAGTGGTGGTGACACACCCTACCCACCAGCTGCGTCCGCGCGTCTTCAGGCTGCGGACGCCCAATTCATTGCCTTGGACCCGGCCTTCTGGAAGGTCCCAGTCCTGGCCGAACCCACATCACTCGATGACGGCAAGACGTACAAGCCCAGCATCAGCCTCCACGACTACGAGAGCGGTGAACGGCTGCTGCAGCACCATCTCGAGCAGGGTAAGCGTACCACGGGTCAGCTTGCGATTGCTGTCATGGGCCCAAAAAACGATAACTACGTCGGTACCGAGCTCGCCGTCCCCGTGCTGAAGCGCCACCCCAAGGCGCCCAAAGTGGTCCACACGCACGTCCCCGTGACCGTGTACCAGCTGGGCACCAAGGAAGTCGCCTGCACGGAAAAAGTTGCCGTCGCCACCATCGATCCTGCCGACCACGTATGCTGGATTCGGGTGACCATACATGAAACCGAAGCCATCGCCGCAGTCCCCTCCATGCATCAGGCCTTCGAGGATCAGTTCTCGGGAGGTGCCCCCGTGAACGGTGGTCCACGCGCCAAGGGTCCTTTCCGAAAGGACACCCCTCCACAGGACAAGGCGCGCCAAAACCAAAAGCACAGGGAGTCCAAGAAAGACGCTCGCCGCCAGGAGCTTGATAGTCAGCTCCAGGACACCTTCAAGGCCCTCTTCCACGGCAACTTTAAAGCCGTCACCATCCTCGAACCCTGCAAAAGCCTAGGCAGGTATGGATCGGGCGTCGGAAAGAGGTCCCTGGCTGCCACCTTCGGCGTCAGTCTTCAAGCGGTTGACAAGGTCTTGGCGGGTTCAGGGCAACTCGGCGCCACCTACGACCTCAGCAACGTAGGTGCAGACGAGCCCACTGCAGACAAGTACCAGATCGTGTGGTTCCCTGAGGACCAGCCCATCACGATGGCAGATGCGTTCCAGAAGTCGGTGGACTTCAAGGCCCTAGGAGTCGTCAGGCACGGCAAGTCAGGCTTATTGGGGATCCGTGTTGCACGAGGGTCAGACGCCGCCAAGGCTGCTGCCGTCAGCATCCGTGGCTGTGAAGCCACCCTCGCCAAGACGCGATACCGCATTACTGGCATTGCGGCACGCCACGCCACGCTGACCCAGCTTGCTAAGACTCTCACGGGCCCGTCCGTCAAATGGGACTGTGAGGTCTACCACACCGCCTGGGACCCAGCCACTTCGGCTCAGTTTGCCTTAGTGCGCGCCCATCGTCCCCCACCCACATATACGGTACAGGTCGCAGGGTGCCCCATCCCGTGGAGCATCACCGAGGCCCCGTTGGCTGAGGTGGTGCCGAAGAGGGACAACGTTACCATTGTCACCCCTACCACTATCACAGAGCCTGTGACGCCGCCAGCCCGTGGTGGCGGCTTCAGCCCCGCCACGGGCACACTCCTAACCAAAGCGGCCCAGAGCCCTTACCTCCACGACCTCATGACTGCCACGCCCAAAGGCAAGGGCGTCGCACCGCTCCCGATCCCCAAGGAGGAGCCTCTAGCCAAGCGCCACCGATCCTCCAGCGGGAAACGCGACGCCACGCCGCACGCAAGATCACACGGCGCCCCAGGCCGCAGCTCCTCTGCACCCCCGCACGGCACGGATGGAGCTGCCGAGCAGACGGCCGTCCAAGGACCAGGTGGGCATGACCCGCAACTTGGCACGGTGGCGGCTGAAGGCGGGGGCCACACGGAAGGGGACGTTGCCACAGCCGCCGAGGTACCAGGCGACGATGACGACGTCGAGATCCTCTCATCAGGGGACGAATTCAGCGTGGCATCTCGCGAACTGAACACCCTCGGCGAACGCTTCGCTACGGCCCCTAAACTGTCAGATGCCGCCACGACCCGCATCCAACACATGGAACAACAGCACGAGCTGCTTGCCAACACGGTGGATAACATGCAGGTTCAGCTTGCGGGCGTTCTCTCATCCCAGGCCACACTCACGGAGCACGTTTCAGGTTTGGAACGAGGGCTTGCCACCGTCGTCACTCAGCAACAGACGGCAACTACCGAAGCTGCTGCACTGCGTGGCGACATCCAGGCCCTCCTTGGGCACCTCACGGGGGGCACCATCCACCTGCCACAGGTGGCCACCCTCGAAACCAAAAAGGAGGAAGCTGCATCAGTTGCCGATCCCGTGGCTGTCTGCGGGTGGATTGACCAGCCAGGCCAGGTCACCCCAGGGACGGGGCCCCCAGGGGCTGACAAAGGCAAAGACAAGGGTCGGGCCACTCAGGAACCCTATTGAAGGTGCCTCAGAGAGCCTGCCTCAGCCCTCCGAGGAAGCGCCTTCAGAGGCATCTCTTCTCACTTCGCGCCGTATCTCTTTCTTGTTATATCATGTCAGTTTTGGCAGCAGCACGAGCAAGCTATCTGGTGTAGGGACACCTGTCATCTTGCTGTGGGTGTGTTTGTTGCAATGTACATGAGCATGCAGGGGTATCTAAGGATGCGTGCTGACATGCAGCTTTTGGCTCATCGCTCGCGCCGCCCGCCAGGCCTCGCCATCATGTGGCGCCTTGCCTGCAGCCTGGCCCTCCCCTCGCTCGCTGGAGCACACCCGTCTTCAGGCGGTGCGCCCCAGCATGGAGGTGAGTTCTCCTGCGACACGCTGAACGTGGGACCCTTTTCTACCTCTACGATGACAGCATCTACAAGTACGATCACTGCACCATTTTGGACCCGATCGTGAACGGCACCGTTGCCGCGGGTCCGTGCGGCATTGGCCAGACACACAGTGGCGGCTTCAGCCCCGCTGTTGTGCCCCGCTATCGCCCTACGGGTCTCACCACTCCCCTGTGCGATAGGGGCGAACCTGAGGAGGACCCTGCTTTCTGGCACCTGATGATGATCCGCGCCCGGCTCATACCGTGTGCTGCGGCGTGGGCACCAGGTGAGGACAACCAGGACATGTTCTGGGCATGGCTCGAGGACTGCGTCCCGTACATCCTGGCGACGCTCCATCTGCCACAGTACGATCACCTCTTTCAGGAGGAGTCTGAGGACACAACCGACGCCCTGCGTCAGCGCACCGCGGTCGACATGTGCGAGGACATCTGGCACAGAGCGGGCCCCGACAGGCAGCGCATCAACCGCAACCTCACTCGTATCCAGAGCAGCCGCGAGTACGCCACCCGCTACTTTGGCCTCCTTCTGGAATACCAGGGCGCTCGTGCCACTCTCGTCGGCCCTGAGGCTTTCACGGCACCTTTGCCGCCATACCTCTCACGGGCCCATGCTCTGCTGCCAAGAGGCCTCCCTCCACCCGACCAAGACGCCATGGCGTACCTCGCCGACGTGATCCTGCACCAACCGCCAGACATGCTGCCGCTCGTCGAGGCGGAGCTCGCCGCGGCGCCGATGGACGGCACCGATCAGGCCGCAGATGACCCTGTATCATGGCTGCTTCAGCACATCGCGGCCAGCGACATCGGCAACACATCCATGGACTCGTTCCACGCGTCGGAAGATAGCCAGGACGGCATCGATACCCAGGATCGAGACGGCACGATACCACCAGGCAACTCGGCCCAGAGTGACCGCGACAGTGAACCCTACTTTGGGCACACCTCGTTGCAAAGCAGTCCGCCCCACACCTCAGCTCAGGCCGACCCCAGCGCTCGGCTCAACGACGCTGAAGGCGTCACTGCCGCTGACGTGCCAAGCCATTCCACAGCATCGCCAGCTCATGCCAGCCCGTGCAGTGGCGGCTTCAGCCCCGCTGCACCACTGGCTAGACCTGGACATCCCCAAACCGCAGGTGGCAGCACCACGCCCTTCACCTCCGTGCACCGTGACAGCGTGACTGACTCCAACTTCAGTGCCACTGACCACGGGCAGGCCGACATCGACAACGATCCCATCGATGATGAGTACCCAGATGCCAGCGGTCCCCACGAGCCCCAGCACAGCGCAGCGGCATCACGACATTGTGGCTGCCTCATCTGCCTCTTGGTGGCCACGTACGTCATCGCGATAGCAATGCCGTACAAGGACCAGATCGATGGGTACTTGCCGACACCGAGCCGAGACCCCAGCTACCGACAACGACGACGACGCCAAGCGACGGCACCAGGCCCATCGGTGTCCACCACACCCCGACGCAAAACGACATACAATGTCACGTCCACATTGAGGGCCACTCTCAAATGGACCAGCGTCAAACTCAGAGATAGCGTCTCGGGCGGAGCCACTGCAGTCGGGGTCGGCCTCGGGGGTGTCCTTAAATGGGCCAGCGGCAAGCTAGGGGCTATTGCCACGGGTGGAGTCGTGTGTGGTCTTCTACTCGTCGGTGCCAAACTTCTTGCCCAGGGAGCTGTCGGACACGTTGGAGCCCGCATCTGTGCGCGGGCCCTGGACTCATCCACTGCCCAGTGGTGCCTCCGCTGTTGCCAACCGAGCAGGAGGCCGAGGGACGAGGTCACATACAAAATGCCGTGCACGCTCGCCGACGAACACGACGACCAGCATGTGCACGCACTCCGACATCCGCTGCTACAGGAACACTACGCCGCAGCAGTTGCCGCCGCAGTCGCCGACGTCACCACCGCCACCACCGCCGCCATCGTCGAAGTCACCGCCGCCGTATCGCGAGCCTCGTCTGTCACACCAAGATCGACCAGCCCGACTCCACGAGACGGCTCCAAGAGCGGCCCAACATTCGGTAACCCACCGACTAACGAGGACGCCACAGCACACGGCAGCGACACCGAGGCAAGGGAAACGCGTGAGCGCACCCATGATAGCCCGTGGTCTATCTTCCGACACGCTGACGCTCGTGGTTCATCCCCCGACGCGGACACCCAACCACCACGACGGCGAGCACGCTATGCATCCCCCGACAGGCCCCAGGCGCCTTCAGGCCCTGGTATGCCTTACACTGCCCTCAAGCCACCGACACGCAACTTACGCAACACCATCCAGCGCGACCCAGCGGTCCCCGAGCCGCCGAAGAGCATACTTAACGCCCTGTATCAAAACGGCTTTGCGCTAGGGAACAGTGGCGTGTCTACAGAGGACATCAAAGACGCTCTACGACTCCACGACCATCCTCGATTCACTCATGATCCAACACTCCAAGCGCTGGGGCCGTGGACGGACATCATGCAGAGGCCACCGAACCGCCTCACTTGGGTGCTGGAAGACTCGGGCGGGAACTCGGGCGAGACAATCTTCCCATACCTCACGTGGGACCTCCGCCAACCCATCTCCGACGCGCCCACTGTCTTCTGGCATGGGACCCGCGGCGACCTTGCGGCCCGTCTTGCTGCCAGTGGAGGGCACCTCTTGCCAGGCCCCCGCCGTGAAGCGAAGGGCCGAACTGGCACCAACGTTGGCCGCACGTACGCGAGCGTGCACCCTTCGCTGGCCGCGTGGTACGCAACGCCGCCCCACCCGCCTTACAGTCTCGAAGATGACACCCTCGCGTGGGGACCCATCGCACTCTGGATGTGCGAGGCCACCCAACCACCGCGCGGGGAAAACAGGCACAACTACGTGAAAGGGGAGGCCCACGGAGCGCGCCTCATTTACCCTCGGGTCCTGAGCCTCCTCATCCGCATGGACTGGTGCGCCCCCACAGAAGCTGCTTCCAGGTGCCGTGCCCTACCACACGCCTATGGCATGGGCGACTGCGCGCACGCCCTTCACATCGCTGGCTACGATCATCCAGATCTCCGTGAGGCGGCTGAAGCTCACGACCAGGAAGCTAGCACCAGGCGCAGACCAGCCATCGCGGCAGCATGGCCACCGCCGCAGGCACTATACTCGCCAGAGGCAGCGCGAGTATGGGCCAAACAGCACTACGACACGGAAGCAGCCACCAGGGATGACCCTAACCAGCCCCGCCCACGCGTCTCGCTTCACATGCTCCAGCTGGACCCGAAACCACTCATCGACCTGGTGTACACTGGCTTGCAAGCTGTCCCCGTGCGGGGGCACCCTGACGCACGCGGGTCGCGCCCCAGCGGCTCCAGCCCTGGGGCCGCGTCGGGCCCACCTCGCACGTACAAGTCAGGCACAGCCTTAGCGTACAGTCCAGACCGCTCATCGACGTCATCTGGAGTCGACGAACGCCGTACGCCTTCCCTCATCAGCGCGGCCGCCGCCCTCGCCCGAGGCCGTGCCCGTCCACGACGATCTGCCTCTCGCTCGTCACGACAGAGTGACGGGAACTCCACCTCAGACAACAGCGGCATCGAGACGTGGGAGCACATTGTGACGGAGGAGGAGCCGACTGCCTACCACGTCCTCGCCTACCACGTTCGTGATGTGCGGTCCCGTGTCAATGCCCCTGGCATCGAGGTCTGGCTCGACCCTGGTGATCACCACGATGGTGCCTACTTACCGTGGGGGACGACAGTCATGGGCCACCGCGTTACTGACCCTGCGGTGGACGGGCGTGACGGCTGGGTCATCCTCCACCACGACCACGGCGACACCACTACTAAGCTCTGGGCACCGACCCAAGTCCACGTCAAAGCGGACGACTCCTGGCGCACCGTCATGGTACCAGCGGACATGGGGCCCCAGTGGATCAGGTGCCATGCCGAGGACGCACGCCTCCCCGCCGAGGTTGTCCGCACTACAGGCCAATCCTGGTTTGCTGACGTCTGGCCCTTGTGGGACCGCCCGAGACCCCACCCAGACGACCCAGGCACAAATGAGCATGCGCTCCCGCCTTTACCAGGACGCTGGTCTTGCCTACAGTGTCGATTCCAATGCTGTCAGTACTGTGCGGCTCGCCGCAACACGCAGCTCGGCACCTCGGGCCAACCAACGTGCCCAGACTGCGGCCGCAGCGGACTGCGTACACTCATGGACTGGTCCACGGACTACTCGTGCAACAGTTGGACGTGTGCATACAGCACCAACAACAGGGACTCCGACACATGCTGCCTGTCCAGCAGGTGCCCCCACCCCCCCAGGCCACACAACCTGCTCGACGTCCGTGCCACAGGGATGCCGCCGCACATCCTTGCCCGCCAATTCGGCAACGCGCCAGCCCTTCACGACCTCAAGGAACCCCCCCGAGCGCCTTCAGGCCCCGGGGGGGAACCTCCACAACCAGGGCAAGCAGGCTACCAGGGTCAATGGTACTTCCCACCGCAGCCGCGGCGCGTCCCCAGGCAGGGACTGCCTGACGGCACAAGGCGGCCACCTGGATTCACAGGAACGGGGATGCCCGAAGAACCTTCCCCCGACCAACCGCTTTGGAGGGAAGGCTTCGTGCTCTTCAGTCCCCACCAGGCCCTCAAGGAGGAACTCACCTTCAACAAGACGGTCCGCCGACCCTACTCCCTAGCCATTACTAACATGTACAGGGATCGTGTCACGGTCAGGACCGTCTGCGAGTTGATCGCCGAGCGCATCCACATTACCCGCACCCGTTGGCGAGATGTGGTACTGTACTGGGACGCCGAGGGTGGTCCTGGGCCTCAAGCCCTCGACTACGACATGCGACTCTGCGACGCCATGGTGAGCCGTGCCACGACCGAAGCCGAGCTAAACCACGACCGCAGCAACCGTGGTAGTTTCTGCCTCTATGGACCAGCGCACCAGCGAGCCGTCAACATCACGGCGATCGCAGAGCCGCAGAACATCGACTACATGGAGCATGTGCGGCGATACTCACCCGTAGGGAGGACCTACCCTGACCACGCCTTCGAGCACGTTTATCGGGGCTGGCAGCGGCCCGACGTGCCCACCATCCTCCCCGACACCCGTCCCCTCTCGAGAGCCGACTGGCAGCGTCACCAACAGCACCAGCAGCGCATCCAGCAGCGGGACCAACGTGACGCAGGACAGCACGGCACGCCACGCTACCGCTCCCCTGCGCGAGTCCCGACAGGCGGCAACACGGCCTACGACGGGGTTGCCGCCTACTACCGTGGCCCCATAGGCGCCAGGCCCGCGGCTGCTGGAGCAGCCGCCTCCAGCTACGGCCACGCCCCCCATGCCAGGGTACACCCAGCGGTCATCGGCTACCCGCGTGCACCCGTGCAGGCCCTAAGGGCCACCTCGCCAGTGCCAGGGTCCACGCGCGCCTGGGGCCTTTACTCAGGCCGACATGATGGCTCCTCCAGCAACCAGCCCGCAGTGATAACCCCTGCGGCTTCAGCCCAGGGGGCTGCAACAAACCGTGGCAGGGCTGGGCGCCCCGAAGGATGGCGTGATGCGAACGTGCGCGCTTGGCAACCTCGCCAGCACACGCCCCCGCCAAACGTAGCTGCAGCACTGCGCCCTGCCCAGGCAAAACCTGCCCCACCTGAGCGGGAGAGGCAGCCGCTTACCCCGCTCGTCCTCACGCACATCCAGGCGCATCACAGCGCCTCCCCGCGGCACAGCGAGGGAAGCGCCCACCACGTCAGCCCCCGCCCCGACGCGGTCGACCCCGACCAGGCCACAGCCACGGCGGAAGGCGGCATAAGCGCCTCTCGCCAGCCCAGCCCATCACCCTGCGCGGCGCCGATCCGATCCCCGAGCAGGGCGGATTCCGAGCGTGCTAATGCCCAGGCGACCTCGCCACGCGACCGCCACACGGGCGGGCGCGTCCCGCGCAGCAGGACCTGCAGCCGCCACAGTTCACGCAAGGCCCCAGGGAGCTCCACGAGCTCGCCGCCTCGCGAGACTCAGGCCGATGGCCGAGCCCCCGAAGTGGTGCCACGTTTCGGAGCCAGCGTCATTGATCCTGGCCAGGTCGACCTCTCGCCGACGCCGTCCACGGACCACGAGCCGCCGCTGCTCACCCGCGTGATCGTCCCCATCGACGAGGCGCCAACCTTCGACCCGTTCAAGAACAAGTACCGTGTCAAGAACCTTGTGGCGGGTTTCGGCGGGGGCTCACCGCTCTCACCTCAGAGTCGGGGCGGAGCCCCCGCCACCTCGGCTGCTGCGGCAGCGGCGGCCCCGCGGGGAATCAGCCCTGTCCGCAACGTGGGCCTCACGGCAGCGGGCATGGACGAGGCCCAGCGCCAGGCCTCCGACCGTGCTGCTGGAGCTGTTCCACCAGATGCTGCTCATCAAGATACTGACGGGGCGGGCGCGCCACCGCAGGAGGGACCAGCGGTGTCGCGTGCGCAGTACATGCGCGTGCGTTGTGCCGCCGCCGCGCCTAGCCGCCGCCGCTGGTTCGCTTTTGTTTTTGTGCTCGGCAGGACGGATCGAGGAGTCGCCTCCCTCCCCCTCTGCTGCCGTCTCACCTCTCCTCCCCTCGTCCCCTACGGTACTGGAGTGAGGAGGAATTTTCGTAACATTTATACTGACATTTATGAACCCCCCCTGGCGCAGTGCCGACCGTGTCCCGCCTATATTTCTGGCCTGACGGCGGCTTCAGCCCCGGTCAAGCTAATCCATAGGAACGCCATGAGCTCCTACTGTGGCCAAGCCTCCTACCTGGGTGAGGGTCAAGCTGACCTTCACCGTGCGGGGCGTGCAAACCCCAGTTCCACCGATGGAGACGGGCCAGGTCGCTCCATACACCTCGTCAGCCTAACATCACCAGTCTCTCAGCGAATTGGCCAACCATCACCGCCCTTGGTGTCGACCACAACGCCGCAGTCATAGCACTGCAGGAGACCCGACATGCCAAGCCGACTAGACAAGCCATCGCTACCAGCGCCGCCAATCCACTCCACGGAGGATACCACGCCAGTCTTGGACCTGACCTTGATCTGGCGCGAGCCCAGCGCAGAGCTGCCCACGGCGGCACAGACCACACCGTTGTGGGCAGCACTGGCGCCTCGGGAGGGGTCGCCATCCTCTCTAAGGATGCCATTGTCGACTCCACTGTCGACGACAATGCGCCCTGTATCGCCGCCCTCAAGGCCAAGAAAAGATGGCACGAGGTCTTTCTCCCGCTCTGCACTCAACACCGCCGCAGGCGGCGACGAAACAACCACGGGCCCGCGGGGATCTACATAGCGAGCCTCTACGGGATTGCTGGAGGAGACAGCACAGCTCTTTTTCGGCTCGCTGACTGCGCCGCCGCTAGGGTCGGCTCAGCCCCTTACTTCATCTGCATGGACGCCAATACGAACATTGACGACAATCCACATCTTCTGCACATGTTGCAGCACGGATGGTTCAACGTTGCTGAGGGCACACCAGACCACACCATGCACACTTACGGCAATATCCCTGACTGGGACCGCGTCACCAAGTGCCCCCGCACTTCGCGCATCGACTATATCATTGCCAACCAAGCGGCGCGATCCCTTGTCACCGACTTCTGTTACCTTCGCGACTTGCCTGCGAAGTCTCACGTTGGCCTGCAGGTCACGCTTGACCTCAGTCGCCTCGACCATACGGCCCGACGTCTTCTTGCCCCCACGCCCTACCCTCCCGACGATGGAGCTCATGAGGGTCACGAGCTGCAGGCACTAGGGACCCTCATCGCTGGGCGATATCAGGACCGCATGGAACAGGCCGACACACGCGACGACGTGGAGCGCATGTTCGCCCTGGCTAACGAGGCCAGTCATGAGTACCATCTCACCCGTCTGCGCGACCTGCCACCTCCACCGCCCGACCACCCAAAAAAGAAGCCCCCCACCATGCACGGGCTCACGCCCACGTTCGAAGATCGACCAGTTGTCCCCCGCGCCTTCCCCACCTACGGAGCTTCCACGATACACATGAACCGACTGCGCAAGCTCCATCGGCAACTCTGCGAGCTCCGTTTCATCGGACAGCACCATCATTTGGATTGCCGTGCCATCCCGCCGTACCTCGCGCAGCGCATCGACTGCACGTGGGCCGCGGCCCGCCTCTTATGCCACAAGCTGCGCCCCACGGTTCTCCTAGACTTCCCCGAGGCCTGGTCCCCCGACGAGCCAGTGCCGCACGGAGAGCACCTTGACGTTTTGATCCAACACCTCGACTTGGAGCTGGCGCGACGCGCGAACCGTGCCAAAGCTGAACGCATCAGGATATGGGCTGAGGGCGTCCGTGAGCCAAGCGGGCGAAAGGCGGCCATATACGCACGGGCTGCTGACAGCTCGCCCACGGCGTATCTCCGCACGCCTACCACTCCTGACGATACGCAACTCCACTGCGACACCAACGCCTTTAAACCTGACGAAGCTTGCACGGACGACAGCGACGCTGACACCGAAGCTGGCGGCTTCAGCCCCAGCGACGGTAGTTCGCCCGACACGGACAGCGACGAAGACCACACTCGTGAACCACCACCTGCGCAAGTCCCCGACATCCTCCCTGCCAACGCCATTGTTGCTAACACCAAGGACATGCTGAAGCTCATGGTCGACACCTGGGAGCCCATCTTGGGCAGGTACCGTGCACGTGCGGGACATGACGCCGAAGCCATGCCGACGTGGGCCGACTTCTACGACGAGTACCGACAGGAGCTGCCTACGCCATCACCAGCTACCCCTTTCCACCTCACCGACGACCAACTCATCCACTTCATTCGCACCCGTTCACCGCGCCGCGCGGGGGGACTGGACGGCTGGACTACTAAGGAGGCAAAGGAGCTTCCCGACGACATTCTTCGCCTCTTCGCCAGCGTCCTACGAGCTATGCAACGCACTGGCACCATCCCAGAACCCCTCCTCCACGTGCCAAACCCGTGCCTCCGAAAAGGCCGAGGCGAACTCCCAACGGACCAACGACTTCTCTCGGTGCTTTCCGTTTGGATGTATGCGTGGGAAGCGCCAGCTTACCGCAGCCTCACGGACTGGCGGAAAGGATGGACCCACGCCACGAGTTTTGGCGCCGTTCCCAAAGCTACCATTGGGGACGTCAGCACTTCTCTTGCCCTGCGCATCGAACACGCCAGGGCCTTACTCCTTCCCTTAGCTGGAGCTGCCCTGGACCGACAGAAGTGTTTCGACTATCTCATCACGGACATATGCCTTAACCTTGCGCTTCACGCGGGGTGTCCCCAAGACATCGTTACTGTCCGCAGAAACTTCTACAGTCGCCACAAACGCTACATCCGCATGAACGGTGCGTACTCTAAGGAACTGGCCAGGACAAACGGTCACCTCCAGGGAAGCTCTTGGTCCCTGGACGACATTAAGCTGCTCATGTGTGTGGACCAAGAGACAGCATCGATACGTTCCGCGATCACTCAGCACTACCTTTGTTGACGACAGCAACTCCACTACCCACACCGCGCCCGAGTTGCAGAAATCTCTTGATGAAACCGCCAAGTTTGATCGATTTTCTGGTCAACGCATTCATCCTGGAAAAGTGGCGGGGTGGGCGCTCACTGACGAGCTTCACACCGCCGTTACCCAGCTCACTTTGGCGGAACGGCCCTTACGCGTGGTCGACTCCTTCAAGCTCGTCGGAAGTTACATCAACGCCGAGGCAGCGCCGGCTCCAGCCGCGCTTAACCTCACGGCCACCGCTGACGCCCGTGTTCGCAGGGCGACTAGTCGCCTGCCGCGCATTGGCAAGCTCCCATCACCGATGCGTATTAAGGCGCGGCACGCCCGCTCCCTTGCTGCCAGCGTCTGTACCACGGGCACTGACATCCAAGCCCCATCAGGCCCCGTCAAAACTGCCTACAACCATGCCCTTAAGGCGGCTATCCGCCCCAAGGGAAACAGGTGGGTCGAGTTTTGGACTCTCATGGCCGTGTGCGTCCCAGGACACGCCCTGGAGATTGACGCCATTATGCAGCGTGAAGTCTTCCTGTGTCTGCGGCGACAGGTCAACCGCGACGCCACTCTTTGCGGTCTCGTCAGGGATCTCCAACACCATGTCCAGACCCTTTTCGGGGGAGGACCTGTTGGACGACTTGTCCAGACGCTTCAGCAGCTCCGTTGGACCTGGCCCACATTTGGCATCATGTACGACGACTGGGGCTGTCAGATCAGCTGGCTGAACCTTCCCCAAAACGCCTTCCTTCACATGCTGCGCGCCTCACAACGCAGAGCCTTTCTGAGAAAAATCAAGCCACGGCGTCATGACCTTGGACACCTGGCTTCGGTCAGACAGGGCCTCGACCTTTTCGCCAGCACGTGGCTCGCCCGCACGAAAGGAGCAGCCAAATGCAACGCATGGCAGCTGGCGCTCCTCCTCAACTACCTGTCGGGCGGGGACCACACCCAACAGCGACGATCTCGATCAAACACGTCCGCTGACCCCAGCCCCATCTGCCGTTACTGCGACGAGGAAGAGGAAACTCAGGAGCACACTGTTCGCGACTGCAAGTGCTGGGCCCGAGAAAGAGTCCCTCTTACCACCCTCATCAGTGACGAGCAGTGGGCCCGTCTTCCACCGCACACAAGACACTGCGGGCTCTTCGATGAAGACCCAGCCCTCCTCGACCTGCAGGCCGACCTCGCGAGGGACCCGCTACCTCAGCCCATACCGCGGCCCCCACCTGAGGGAGATCCTGCGGCTTCAGCCCAGGACTCCTACACCACCTACCTTGACCATGACACTGGTTGGACATGGGTCTACGCTGCCACGGACGGTGCATGCACCAACCAAGCCATCCCATTGCTTGCAAGAGCGGGCTACGGCGTCTACTACGGCATCGACCACCGCATGAACTACAGTGCGCGCGTTCACGGCATCACGCAGAACGCACAGCTTGCGGAGACCCTCGCCATTGTCCACCTCACGGCATGTGCCGAACGGCCTGTACACGTCTTCGTGGACAACCAGGCGGTGGTTGACGGTTTCCAAAGGATCATCGACGGACACTCACCACCGCAGGGCACGCACGTGGAGCTCTGGGAAAAGGTCCACCGATGCGTCATGGCCAAGCCAAACATGTTCCGCGTCGAGAAAGTCGCTAGCCACCAGGGCGACATGGGCATCGACCTCGGGCTCATCGGGCCCATCGCGGAGGAGTTCAATCGTCAGGCTGACGCCCTCGCCACAGCGGCGGCACGTACTCATAACCTTCCAGACGACATCGTCGAAGCTGCCAAATCACGACATCGCCAAGCGACCGTGCTTCACGGAGTCGCTGTCGCCATCTACGAGCGTAGACATCGTACACTCCCCCTCCCACACCGCAGGGCTGGGTTCACAGCTGCGGAACTAAACAAAATGGAACCAAATCCCCTGCTGTCTGACCAGGCACCACCCGCGGCTGGACCAGACATCCCACAAGACCCCGACGAGCTCTGGGCCGAGGCCCAACGGGTGTTATTCGACGAACAGGAGGACGACCCGTTCGGCTTTGGTGGAGGCCTGGACTTCCTGGGCGACGGGCCAGCCAGCGCCAACCCTGCCCCGTCGGGTACCCGCACGGCGCCCCCGACTCCGCCATTGAGTGCGGCAGCGCACCCACACGACAACGCCGTTCCTTTTCAAGACGCTGATGAGCAGGACGATGACCTGTTCAGCTTCGGTGGGGGATCGGACGCTTTGGACGACGGACCAGCCAGCGAAAACCCCGCCCCGTCGGGAAACCTCTCGACCCCTACTGCGACTCCGTCCCCAAGAGCGATAACGCCCACATACGATGATATCGGCCACCGCCAAGACGCCGACCATGACCTGGGCGACCCCCGAGGAACGAGTGGCATTGAGGACGCACCGCCGATACCACACGCTGCCGACCATGCCGCCCCACCGAGACGCCAACCTTCTACGCGACCGACCTCAGCGGCCTTGCACGGCATCACGACTGGTCCCACCGAGCAAACCACTCCGCCTCCCCACCGCCGGCAGCCCGCGGGGGCGGCTTCAGCCCCCCCGCAGGGTACTAAACCAGACAGGCCCTCGTGCCCCATCCACGCTTCCTTCGTTGCTGAGCGAGAGGAAGCGGCTCCCCTGACCTCTCGGGGCGCGGCCCTAGCGGCTCCAGCCCTGGGGTCGCGCCAGCCCCTCCAGTCACCCTTCAAGGGGGACGGACGTCAGCGTACAGGGTCCCGCACTACGCTAGTCCACCATTTGGACAGGCGTACCGAGGACCTCGCCTCTGTCTCGAGGCCCTCGGCTGCTGGCACTGAGCAGCCACCCCTCACCGACCGCGAAACCGAGCTGTCACAGGCTATGGCTGCCCTCCAGCAGAGGTGCTTAGCTCTCGCCGCGGACCTCGCCGCCGCCCAAGCTCGTCAAGGCCCTCTACTCCAGCGCCTCCACAGTGCTGGGCGAGCCTTCGCCGAGCTGCTCACGGCCTCGCCCGATGGTGCCGTGCCGTCACTCAACATCCAAGCTATGTTGTCATCGTTCCGCGGCGCTCCACCCGGTGCCCCGCGCTAATCTCCTCCTTTCTGCCTGCCCGTGTGTACGTGTGGCTCCGCGTCCACGGTGTCAGGGCGTGGGGGCGGGGGGTGCCCCGTCACTGCGCGCCGCTTAGCGGCCAAGCGCCCAACTGGCGGTCCGCCAAGCCGCCTAGCCACGTGCCAGCACGTCGCCTTTCTTGTTGGGGCCTTTTTCCTCACGCGGTCTGACAGGTGAGATCATCATCGTCTGTCCGCCGTCTGTAGCGTCTGTCGCACTGCGCCGGGGGAGGGGGTTTTGTTGCCCGCCCTCGTATCTAAAGGCTGCACCGCCGCAAATAGTGCATGCGAGTTGTCGCACCGCAGTGCGCCTCGCGGACGGACCCTGGTCCGCCTACTTGTCCGATCTCTCTCTCTCTCTCTCTCTCTCTCTCTCTCTCTCTCTCTCTCTCTCTCTCCTTTCTCCCCCCCCCCCATTTCTCTTCCTCTGCCTCTTCTGCAAAAGCCCCCATTCCTGGCACCTACTCCTCCTCCCCCACTTTGGGCGCATGCGTTCCTGCCACCGCCCACATCCGTAGTTATGTGCAAATGCTTGTTACTCGTTTCTATTTGTCCTCTCTCTCTCTCTCTCTCGTTCACTCTCTCTCTATCTCTCTCTCTCTATCTGAATACGTGCAGATATATACAAGTCCCTCTCTCTCTCTCTCTCTCTCTCTCTCTCTCTCTCTCTCTCTCTCTCTCTCTCTCTCCCTCTCTCCCCCCTTCCCCCCCCCGCCGTCAGAGCCGCCGAGAAACCCGGCGCCTGCTTGGCCATGGCCTCGGCTTGGTCCTGCACCTTGTCCATCAGCTCGCGGCAGAAGATCTCAGTAATGCCGCCCTCCTTGTCGCCGTCCTCGCCCGGCTCCTCAGGCCGCAGGTTCAGCAGCTCAAACGCGTCAGGATCACTCGGCCTGGCCGCGGCGAGGGGGGGCGCAAGGGGCCGGGAATGGCGGGGGGGAGGCAGGCGAGGGCAAGGGGGAGGGAGGAGTCTGATGCGCCCCGCTGTCTGATGCGCGCAGTCCTCCTTCTCCTTGCCCTCCTCCTCCTCCTCTTTCCTCGCGGGCCGTCGGGGGGCCCCCCTTCCTCCCCCCCCGCCTCGCCAAGCTTTCCCTCCTCGCCATCCTCCTCCTGATCCTCCCCCCCCCGTCTGCGGGAGGGGGCGCCTAGGCTTCAGCTTGTTCGCGTCGTACAGCCACTGCTTGACGGCGACCTTCAAGGCGGGCCAGCCCTTGATGTCCTTCTCGCCGTTCTTCAGAGTCAACTTGATCCCGCTACCCCTGCCCCCCTCCCCCCTCATGATTCATTGCAAGCATATAGGGGGCGGGCGAGGGAATGGCGGGGGGGGGCGAGGGCAAGGGGGGGAACGGGGGGGAGGAGGAGGATGAAGACGACGACGACGACGACGAGTGACAAGAGGTGGAGGAGTCCAAGAGGGGAGTCGACGAAGGGAACACGCAGGGGCATCTCTGGGGAGCAGGATGGCGGAGAGGAGAGGGGCTGCTTTGGACGATTGGAGAGGGCAATGCCGTTGACATAACGCGAGGCCACCCGCGTGCCGACGCAAGCAGAGCACGCTGCCACCCTCGCTGTCTTTCGTGCCCGTTCCCACTTCTGCCCCCCTCCCCGGCCGCGCCCGCCGAGGCGGGGGCAACCGTCCGACCCCTGCCCTCCTGCCTACCCCATCTCCCCCCCCCCTCCCTCCCCCGCCCCCCCTTTCTCCGCCTCGTCGCTCGTCGCGCCACTCGACGCGGCGCACAACCGAAGGGCAGACATAATGAGGCATTCGCCTCACAGAGAGACCAGGCGGGGAGGCTGAGGCCATGACGTGCACACCTAAATGCCCACCACATGCACGCGCCCTCCCCGAGCCCCAACGCCCCGCCCTGAACAGGCCATGTACAAGGCGATCTCCTTGATAGCCTGAATGTCCTGCTCGTGGCCCTTCCCAATCTTCAGCATAGACTTGAGCCCCGCTTCTAGGTGCTGGAAGAAGCCAGCCTTCACACCTGCATGTTCCTCTTCATCCACCAGCGCCAAGGGCGCTCGGGTCTGTTTCAGGATGGGAAGTTTGATGAGCTTGTGTTTCGTACCTTTCTTGTCCGCTTTGGTTTTCTCGCGAGCGGCTTTCCGTTTGATTCTGTTCACTTTCTCCATGTGGGCCTGCACTTTCTCGGCCATCTTATCGTGAATCTTTTTTCTCCTAAGGTCCCGCTTGGCTTGCACCATCTCTGCCTTCTCCTCGTACGCTTCCAATAGCCCTGACATCCGTTCCTCCGAGGTCTGCTTGAGCAGCGGCAGTCCGCCTTGCATGCCGCCCACCCCTCATTGCCCCTGTCGTCGTCACCCTCGGCGCCCCCGCCATCTCACCCGCTCGGACCCCCCCCCCCATCCACTCCTCTTCGCCCTCCCTTCCGCCGTTCCGCCACCCCTCACTCGCCACCCCGCCCTCTCGGCCCCTCGCATCCATCTGGCCTTCCTCCTCCGACCCTCCTCCAGCCCGCCTCCTCAGACCCTCATCCACTGCCTCCTCCTCTCCTTCCTGCCCCCCCTTCCCCCGGCCCCCCCCTGGCCGCCCGCCGCCCCCCAGCCGCCCCCCTTGCCCACGCCGCCGCCCCCGCGAAGCCCGGAGGGCCTGGCAGGAGCTTGCACGTCCCCCACGGGGTGCCAGCCCTGGGGAAAGCGAGCAGGGAGATGGGCACCACGTACTCCACGTACTGCCGCTTGAGCACCTGCGCTTGGCAGCGGCGGCGGACGCGCGCAATCGCACATCATGCGAGGCCGACGCATCGACTCGACGACAAGCAGGGGCACGCATGACAACATGTGGCAAGCCAGGCGTGACTACTACTGGCACGCAGTGCCGAAATCATTACACCATCCGCCCACCCCTCCCCGAGCGCATTTTCTTCCCTCATCTCACCCCCACCCCCAACCACCACTCCATCCTCCCTCCCCCCTCGCCCCGCGCGCATCCACCCACCCCCATGCGGGCGCCTTCATGGAGACGGACATCACTTTGAACACCCGCTCGTGCATGGGCGAGTCCATGCGGGGGAAGTCGACCTCCTGCTGGGCACGGGCGGCAAGATGGTCAAACACCGTCTCCCCGCTCACCAACTTGATGGCGACAGAGTCACGCCTGAACGTGGCGGTCGTCTCGTACGAGTTGATCGAGCGGAACCAGCCAGGCTTCATGACCTCCCCATCCCGGGGGCGACACCGCGACGCCACCACGCGACGAGCGAGAGCACTGGGCCGCCGACGAGACGCCGCACGCATGGCCAACATACCATGAAAGCACCAAAGCACTGCACAGTACCACATCACACACTTATCCACGTAAGCATGCAACCAACCTCATTGCATTCCCCTACCCAGGCCATCGCGCCATTTCACGTACCCCTGCTATCTTGCTAGAGCTCAGGCGCCCCGCTCCCGCATCGGGCCCCCAGGCCTCATCAGGTACCTACTCTGACGTGACGTGCATTGCCCCAACAAGCCCCCCTACCCACCTCCACGTAGTCATACCGCTTCTTGGCATATACGCTCTGGCCCAGAGTGTTCCAATCCCAACCGTCCTTGCTCTCCCTAAACGTGTCCCAACCGAGGGAGATCTGGTCAAGGGCCCGCAACTTCTCGATCACGGTTGTCGCGGTGAAATTCTCGTTCACCCGGTTCCCCATCTCTTTGAGAAAGATGCAGCATCCTTTCGTAATCGTACGAAGGTAGATCTTACAATGAGGCCATCCACGCTGCATGCTCCTCCCCTCCCCCGCAACTCCCCCCACCGCGGCGCCCTTCGAGAGAAGCCGCGCGCAGGTTGTTGCATAGTAAAGGCGGCGTCCTGCCCCTTACCCCTCCTCCGCCCCAACTCTGCCCATCCTCCCGCGCCCGCTCGCACCCCCTACTCGTGCGCGCACTTGCTCAACTCAGCTCCGCCCCCCCCCTCCCCCGATATTCTCATCACCTCCCCATGCCTCCCTCCACCGCCACCCGCTCCTGCTCCACCTCCACGAGGCTATCTTATCTTCCTATCCCGCCCACCTCCCCCCGCCTGATGACGTTCTTGTTATGCTTGTCCCCCTTGTCCTCCCACGCGGCCTTCATCCCCTGGGCCAAGGTGGCCCCGTGCAGCGACAAGTAGAAGTCCTCCCCGCCGCACGCTCAGTTGGAGGCGGGGCGGCGGAGAGCCCGGGCGAGACAGGTGAGGGGCCCTGGGGAGGGGGGAGGGATGTCGCGCAATGCACTGCACGGGTGGACAAAGCATTCTTGGCATGTGAACGGGCACACGCGAGCGGACCAGATGCATGCCATAGGCGCAGGCTTTTGACTATACGGCCCATGCTGCACTAACCTCCCCCCCCCCGATCTCCTCCTTGGCCGGATCTGAATGCCGCACCAACCAAGCTGGGCCTTTAAGCTCCCACAGCAGCCCCACCGATTCAATACTTTCCTTCCGAGCTTTGATAGATGGCAGGTCCCCGCGGTCATTGTACTCGTGGCGCTCCTGCCCTCCCCTGCGGGCGGTCGCAGAACAGAACGCCAGACATGGCGACTGGCGCAGCCAGAGGGTCGGGGGGGGCGATAAAGAGCAGGCGCGGGCAGGACGGAGGGCAGTCAACATGAGTGCGCACTAGACGGGCTGGCCAAGCGGGAAAGACCACAATGCAACGCAGCAACAGCAACGCAAGGCCGCATGAAGGACGGGGGCAGGCACGGACACCAGGGCGGGATAGGCGAGAAGGCAGGATTGCGCGCCCGCGCGCGGCGGCACCGGAGGAGGACGAGAGGACAGCACACGCTAGAGGAGAAACCACTGCGAGGCTGGGGGCAGATGTCTTCTGAGTGTGACCCATCCGTCATCAGCCCGCTCCTGCCCCCCGCACCCCCCTGCGCTTCCCCTCACAATCCCCTAGCCGCGCTTCCCATGCTAACGACAAGTACAAAGGCATGACCCCGCGCCCCCCCCCGGCCCCACGATCGTGAACACTCCGTTCTTCAGAAAGTTGATGTGTTTATCTGGCATATCCATAAATTCTTCATCTATTTTGCACTGGTATTCCAGATGCGTAAGCCCAGCGCCGTAGCGGTCCTCGGCAGCTCTCCCAGGCGCTCCATTGCATGTCATGCAGAGCTAGACCACTAGACCTCCCCATCATTCCTGCCCCGCCCCCCCCTCCTCTTCCCCGCGCCCCTCGGGACCGATGCAGCCTGACCCCCCCCTCGAGGCATCGCCGTCCTACTCGCCATCCCCCATGCAGCCTCCACCCGCACTCACTGCATTCCGCTCCTCAATCGCTTCCTCCGTCATCCCTGCACTCTCGCCCCTGCCCCGTGCCCACCCACTATTCCCCCGACTGCGTTTGCCCTCGCCCCCTCCATCTTTGCAGCGCCCGCGGCGCCGCGCGCCCACCTGTGCGCAGCATGCTCGGGCGCACGTTCAGGCGACGCAGCTTCTCGACACGCTCGCACTCGCAGGCGCGATGGCCCTCGCATGCGCGCGCGCAGTTCCCTGGCGGATGCGACGGGATAGACCGCGTCGCAGCCGTCGCCCTCTCCGCGCGCGGTTGCGCGGCAGTCGATACCGATGCGCGCGCAAATGTGCAGCGCGCGCGTCGCGCAGTGCGTCGCGCGCGAACGCGCATCGCACGACGCATCGCTCCGAAACGAAAACGAACACAAACACATGAGGAGTGCACCGCCAGACACCCCAAACCTAAACCAAACGAAACACAACAAAACAAACCGACGCCAAATAAAACGCGAAATCTCCGAAATCGCAGCACACCAAAGCAAAAAAAAAAACGCGCGCGCAAAAAAAAAAACAAAAAAAAAAAAAAAAAAAAAAAAAAAAAAAAAAAAAAAAAAAAAAAAAAAAAAAAAAAAGTGCGCAGCGCAGCGCGGGAGCCCAAAACCAAGGCCACCATGGAGGTCCTTCGATGGCTCCTTTGGGCCAAGACAGCACCATAGAAGACGCTCTATGGCGGGCCCTGGGCGGCATCGAACTCCCTCTATGGCGGCCCGGTTCTGGCCCAGCGCCCATCGAACTAGTTCTACGCGGCGCCCCCCCCCGAAGGATTCCGCGAGTGATCGTCTGAGGCCGCGGGCGAGGTTCGGCGCCGTGCAAGTTCGACGGGCTCTTGATCAGGCTGCGCCGCAGCATCGAATTAGTTCGATGCGGCCCCCCCTGGCCGCGCAGTTCACGCCGCCCTTTGGGGCCAGCTGCGGCGGCCCCGCCCGACCTCGCCATCGAAGGAGTTCGATGGTGCGCCCCCCCCAGGGGCAGCATCGAAGGAGTTCGATGGTGCCCCCACTGCGGCGGCAACCTTCGCACTACTTCGACGGCGGCCTGGCCACCATCGAACTTGTTCGATGGTGGCGGGGCCACCTTCGAACAACTTCGCTGGCGGCCCTGCCACCATCGAACCAGTTCGATGGCGCCCCCGGGGTGCGCACCATCGAACTCCTTCGATGGTGGCCCGCCCGACCTCGCCATCGCAGGAGCGCGATGGCGCACCCCCCCCCTCGCCAGGGCCAGCATCGAAGGAGTTCGATGGCCCCCCCCCCACGTGGCGGCCACCATCGAAGTTGTTCGATGGCGGCCCCTCGCGGCGGCCGCCCTCCAGGGGCAGCATCGAACCGCTTCTATGGTGCCCCCCCCCCTGTGCACAACGTCAGCCTCGCCGAGGGAGCGCGCGCGCGCGTCCGCGAGGGCTGGGGCAGGACGTCGAAGCGCAGTCTCGCAGAGACCAACGATGGTTGCGCGCGTAGCGCACCCCTCCCAACATGCACGATTGTCCTCCCCCCTCCTCTCCCCCCAAAGGCATCGCGGCGGCCGGCTCTTGCACGGACTCGTACTTCTCATCGGCGGGGGCCACCGCCATGTTGAAGCGGCGCCGGGCGACCGGCCTCGCGATCGCGCGGGGGGGGGCAGGGAGCGAGCGCATCATCGGCAGTGAGGGGGGCATGCCCAAAAGTAGTGTCGCAATGGGGGGATGGCAAACGCTGTAGTAAACGACGTGTGCCAGGGGAGGAGGATGCGAGTAGCAGGAGGCTCGGCACAAGGATTCGCGGAGGAGCAATGGCCCGATACACCCCCAGGGAGCAATAGAAGGACGGGGAAGCCGCGGCGATGAGCGGGCGGGAATGGGCAAAAGGGCGGAAGGGCGAGGCCCACGATCCGCGAACAGAGTATCGCACATCTTGGTAACAGCAAGCCGCTGCATACGAAAAAAAACGAATAAACAAAGAAAAAATGCAAAAAAAAAAAAAAAACAAAAAAAAAAGAACAAAAAAAAAAAAAAAACAAAATAAATAAAAAAGAAAAAACACAAAACAACCAAACTAAAAAAAAAAAAAAAAAAAAAAAAAAAAAACAAAACAGCCACCCCCCTCGTCGCGCCCGCACCGTCCCTCCTCCTCCTCTTTCCCCTCATCTCTTATCTTCCTCTGTCTCCCCCGGCCTCCCCCCTCATCAATCCCCCCCACACTTTCGCGTTCACCTGTACTTCCAGCACCGCACCCCCCTCCTCGCGCCTCATCCTCGCCCCCTCCTCGCCACTCTCCGCCTCATCATCCCGCCGCCCTCGCCCTACACGTCAATATGCTGTCCTGCCCGCTAGGCCACTCTTCGCCGTCGCCCCTCCCCGTTCCCCAGCGCCTGCCCGGTTCCCGCCCTCCACCACCCACATCGCCATACTTCCCTCTCCCTGTCCCCCCTCCCTCGCCCCCAAATCACGCCAGCAAGTGGGAGGCCCCAAGTGCGACGATGTCCTTCCTGGCTCGCGCGACCCGCTGAGGCCATCACTCGGGGTGCGATAGAGGGCGGTGCAAAAGGAAGACACCGACGGCGGGGGGGTCATCGCAATGGAAGCGCGGCAGAGCTCGGGGCACGCCTGAACCACACAGACTCCCAGCCGAAGGTAATCGGGCACTCCTGGGTGCCTGAGGGGCCAAGAGGGTCATTGCAACAACAGAGTCGGGAGGGGACGCCTGGCCACACATGCTACCTCCCCTTGCACGATGGATTCTGCACCGAAGCCCAGACCTGCTCCACCTACTCCCACGTTGCTGCCCTTCCACAAATGCCCTCCCCCCGCCCGCGTCCCCATGAACTATGTCAGGGCCCCCATGCCGAACGGCGCGGCTATCATGCTGGACCAGACGGGGCTCCGCTACAAAAAAGAAGAAGGAGCTCCTTGATGCTCTGCCCAATGAGCACACATACATTAGTAACAGCAACGCTGGTAAACCCAGCAATGTCCAGACGCGCCTTCAGCGGGCCAGACATACCACTTCCCACATTGACCAACGTTGACTATCGCACGATTGCACACTCACCCCTTCAGGGTGGCCACTCTCGCGCCGCACCCCCGCAGGTTCCCACATCAGTGAGGCCGACACGCCGGGCAGACGAACTCGTCGAATGCGCTGGGGTCGTCGCCGTATCCGTGGTAACGCCGCGCGCAACAATTGTGGAAGACGCACAGACATTCCATGCGCCTGTAATACATGATGTCGTCCGCCGCGTCGTCCGGCACCGGGTCGCCCCGCGGGATGGCGACGCGCTCGCACACGGCGCAGATCTCACCATCCCTTGGCTTGAGAGGCCCCTGGTGAAACCGAGTGTTCCCCTTCAGCTGCAATAGCAGGAGCCAATCGTCAACGGTGTACCGTTCACCCTTCGGCGGCCGCCCCAGGTAGAGGCCAGTGTCGTCTACGACGAACTCAAGGTCATCGTACGTGCCCGTTGGCTGCAGGTGAGGCATTAAAGCAATGATCCTGTCCTTCAGGTCGAGGCGCACGACGCGGGCCTCCTTGATCTCTGGTTTCGTCCACGAAATAAAGATGGCCCGGCCATCGGGTAGCGATACCAAGCTGACCGTCCCTTTCACCAGCGGCCTTCCTTTCCGTTCCAGCGCCCGCGCCTCTGCGGCGCGCACAGCTGCCTGACGCTCGTGCGCCAGCGCAAAGAGCTCAAGGGGCGCGTGGCCGACGGGCGTCCCAGGCGCCGCAGACGGCGGGGGGCTTCCTGGGATATCATCGTCGTCTCCACTGTCGCCCGCGCCCGCATGGCCGCCGCCGTCGGGCCGCTCGACGCCATCGGGCCCCAGCTCGACGTCTGCGGGGCGCGGCGCAATGTCGTGGCCCCCGTGGCCCCCGCCGACCGCCTCGTCGCCAGAATCGCCCTCGTAGTCAGAGTACTCGCCCCACTGTTCCATGATCTCGCCGAGGTGCTCTTCCAGCAACGCATCTTCTTCCTCTTCTGGGTCGCCAGGGTCGCCGCCAGGGTCGCCGCCGTCGGGGCCCGCCCCCGCAGCCGCAGCGCGCTTCCGCGGTACAATGTCCACGGCCTCGTCGTCATCGTAGAGCGCGACCTGCAATGACACCCAATCAATATGGCCCGACCATAACTTCATGGGCGCCGCGCTTCCCAGGGCGGCGCCGCCCCTGAACTCGGCGACCAGGTCGACCAGGGGGCGCACGCAGATGGGCATGTCTAAGTGGAACCGCCACTCCCCCCCTTCTCGGCGCAGCGTCCCCATTGCCGCTGTCGCTCTCCTTCTGTAGGACCAGCAAATAAGGAACGCCCTGCGGGCGCCGCCGTCGGGAGGTTCAAGGCAGAACAACGCGTCCATGAAGTCTGGCTTCATGGCGGCAATCGGCGCCGCGAGCCTGGACGCATCAGCCAAGGCCAGCAAGCGCTGCCTCCTGGCACGCGCGGCGGGGCCCACGGGCGCCATGGGGCGCCCTGGCACTGGGGGGGCGCCTGGGGGCGGGCGGGCGCCCTCCAGCGGCGCGGCGCCCACCGCTGCGCCAGCCGCATCCGCCAGCGGCGCTGCCTCGAATCTGCCCATGTACTGCGGCTGCTTCATGAAGTCCAGGATGGCGGGGTGCAACGCGACGGCGTCCTCGGCGGGCATCGGCGTGCCAAGCTTAATCCGCAACCTGTCCGAGCACAGAGGTATGTGCATGTTCGGAGCCGCGTTGGCCATCCGCTGGATGATGGAGTTCGCCCCTTCGATATCCTGCGTATCGCGCGGGGCCTGCAGCCTCCACACCAGGAGCCACATGTGCAACGCAGGCTCGCAACTGCCATCGGCCTCCATTCTGCGCCAAGCGCCCACGAAGTGCTCGCGCGCTTTGAAGGCGACGTCGGAGGTATTGGTCACGAGGTCATGGACGTCGGCTGCCAAGAGCCTCTTGGCAAGCCCTTGCCGCAAGTCCCGCGTGGCCTCCGTGGCGTCGTCCTGCGGTGAATCGACCACCTGCAGGAGGACAAGCGGGAAAGACTCTGCCCGCCGCACCACGCGCGCATCCCAGCCAGCCATCGCCCGCAGCACGAGGGTCACGATCAGCAGCCTCGCCGAGGGGAAGGCGACCTCGGGGATCAGGTGCCAGACGTTCGCCCAGGCACCGAAGTCAGCATCATGCCCAAGTAGCGCCTCCAGCTCCCCAACGACCGTCCTGCTGTACTTGCAGACAAGAAGGGACAGCGGCGTATCGCCGAGGTACGCATCAGGCGCGGCTTCCGCAACGAACTTGTTGCGCTCCCCCGTCCGCTTCTGCGCCCAGGCGAAGTATTTGGTCAGCGGCTTCTTGGTGACGAAAGAGATCTCGACGGCCGCGTGCCAAAACCTGTCGTTCGTGCAGTCCACGGCAGTCTGGCGATAATTCTTCTGTTTCTGCTGGAACTCCTTGTCCTCCTGCTCGCCAGGCTTCACGCGTTTCGGGGGCATGGGTTGCGCGTCGCCCTCCTCGTCCTCGCCGTCGCCGTCGCTGCAACGCCCCCTCGCGTGGATGCCGAACGCCCTGCTGCACACGCGGCCCACGTTGGCTGCCACGGCCACGAGTCTTTCCTCCACCGCCGCGATCGAACCCCACCTGCCCCGCAAAGGGCGGCCAGGGAGCTTGCGGAACCGCTTCGCGACGAGCGGGTCGGATTCGCACTCCTCGAGCGCCGCGTGACGGAGGCGCGCGGGCACCCCAGTGGAACGCCATACATTCGCCACCGTAGCGACCGACGCCCAGTACCGATGCCGCCCGTGCGAGAGGGCGCCCCCCCAAGACCACATCTCCATCACGCAGAGCAAATCCTTCACGACCAGGTGGGCTTGGTGATGCATGCAGAAGCAAGCCTGCACCGCGACGTGGGGCGCCCCGCATACGTCTTTCATGATGAGCTTCAGCATGCCCACGTTATCGGGGCCAGCGTCGATGCCGAACGTGTAGAGCGCAAGGCCAGGGCTCGCCCCCCGCGGGCGCACGGCTGCTTCCTGCCAGGTGGGGCAGCCGAGCGACGTGAGATGCCCCATGGCGTGAGCGTATGTCTCGGCGCCGCTGCTCTCCACGCACCTCGCCAAGTCTGCGGCCGTAGACAGGACTTCGACGTGCTGGGCAGCCGCCTCTGGCCGAATCGGAAGACAGCGCGGGGCGAGCGCGTGCTCGGCGCAGTACTTGGCACTGTGGACCACCGCAACATGGACTTTGGCTTTCTTGATGGCCTCCTGGTTGGTGGCGTCGCACTTGAGCAGGTAGCATTCGAAGACGGAAGTCGGCTCGGCCGCGCCAGCGCAGCTGTCCCCATGAAACGCCCGCGCGCGCAGCGCCTTGGCAACCGACAACCTGTGCTCGAAGCGCACGACAATGTTTTTGTCTTTCACAGAGCCTGGCTCGTCGACGCCCGTGAGCATCCGCACCGTCGCGAGGCACCCCGCGCGCGCGACGTTCCTCCGCGATGCCAGCGCGTACCCTGCCACCACGGGAACCTTTCCTGGACCATGGCGAAAGCTGCTCTTAAGCACGAGGGCTGCGTAGTCTTTCTCCAGCGTGTCGCAGTGCCCCTCGAGCTTCGCCAAGCGCTGCATCTGCCTGTCGCGTGACTTCCGCACGCTCTTCAGCTCGTTCTTCAACTCGACGATGGTCGCGTCCCTTTTCTCTAGCAGCTGGACCAATTGGTGATTACCCAGCTGCCCGTAGTCGGGCGCAGCAGATGGAACCAGCGCGTCCGCGCCCCTTTTGGCGGCAGGCACAATGGCGGCGTCAGCGACGCCCTCCGTTGGGGCCGCCAGCGGCGCGAGCGGCGCCGTCGGCAACGTCGGCAACCCCTCGTGCCGCGAGTACCTCCTCTTACTGCGGTCTGCTGGCGGGGGGTCCATCATGTGGAAGATCGAGTCCATGACTGCGGCTGAGTACTCGGTGGATGTAAAGTGATGCAGCACCACTGGCAGCAGGTCGACGTCGAAGGAGGACTCGCTCATCCGCAAGTTGGCAGCGTCGGGCCGCTGAAGTATGAGCGTTGCCAAGTACCGTTTGACATTGTCCCGCATACCCAGCTTCGACATCGGCCCGTGCGGGTCGGGCTCGTAGCCCAAGAGCTTCAGGATCAGCTCTGCAATCTTGACGGTCTTGACCTGCCCGTTGTACACATCAGCAACCATGCGGTTGTCCACCAGGAAGTCAGCGATGAGGGACTTCCTGGACTCGAGCGCCATGTCCTGGACGGGCAGACGCAATGCACATGCACAAGCGTCAGCGTACCCGCGTAGGCTGCAATGCACAGACGCACCGCACATAACGCCGCAATGCAATTAAATGCAATGCACATACACGTGCGTACCACTGTAGACTGTGCAACGAAAAAAAAAAAAAAAAAAAAAAAAAAAAAAACAAAAAAAAAAAAAAAAAAAACAAAAAAACGCAAAAAAAAAAAAAAAAAAACAAAAACAGAAAAAAAAAAAAAAAAAAAAAGAAAGAAAACGAAAAAAAAAAACAAGAAAAAAAGAAAAAAAAAAAAAAAAAAAAAAATAAAAAACAAAAACGAAAAAAAAAAAACGAAAAAAAAAAAAAAAAAGGCACCAAGTGGGACAAGCAATGCACATGCAGCCGCTGAGCGACATGGACGCCGCCATGTCCTGGACAGGCAGACGGTCTTCGCAATGCACATGCACAAGCGTACCCGCGTATACTGCAACGCCCAGACGCACTGCACATGAAGGCTGCAATGCAATTAAATGCAATGCACATACACGTGCGTACCACTGTTACACTGTGCAATGAATGCACAAACAATGCACATGCATCCAATGGTTTCGACTGCGGCGCGGCCTCCTCATTCTCCCCGCTTGCTCTTCCTAGTCTCCTGTGCGCCCCCCTCCCCCTCGCCCTCACTGCCCCTCACCCCCCCGCCCCTCTTGCTCCTCGCGCCCCCCTGCCGGGGCCCAGCGCCAAACGGGGAGGGCGGTTGAGGGCGGGGAGGGAAGTGCGGAAGGGGCAGGGAAGGGCGGAGGATGCAGGGACGGGGGGCAGGGGCGGGAGGGTAGAGGGAAGGTAGAGGAAGGGCGGAACATCATATAGCGGATGGACACTGAAAGAGGGGGCAAGGGAAGGGAGGGGACTGGGAAGGGAACTCGGGGGGCGGAGTGGAGGGAGGGGGGGAGGGAGGGAGGGAGGGAGGGGCCCAGCCGCGCCGGCCACGGGCAGTCCTCGGTGAAGAACTCGCAGCCGTCCAGCTGCCGAACCTCCCGGGGCCGCAAGGCCGCTGTGGAGGGTGGGATGGAGGTAAAGTGGACCAGAAGTGGAGGTGGGGGCGCCATGGCGTCATCCTTCGTGTCTGGGCGATCCCCCCCTGACCTGACCCCTCGATCATTCCCTTTCTCCTTCTCGTCGGCCTTCCCCTCCTTCTCCCCCTCCCGCTGTCATCCCTCCACCTCCCCCTTCCCCTTCTCGACGCCCTCCTCCCCCTCCTCGTCATCCTCCTCCCCCCGCCGCCCTCTCCTCCTCGCGCCCCTCCTCTTTATCATCGCCGTCATCCTCCACCCCCCATCCCCCTCCGCCTCCCCCCCCCCCCTCTCGTCACCCACCGCGTAGGGAGGGGGGCCACCCGCCTCTTCTGCCCCGCGCTGCCCGGGCGACGGCCGACCCCCCTGCCCAGGCGCACCACTCAATATATCAGAAGAACTCCTCCAGCAGCAGCGGTGGCGGTGCTGGGCGTCCTGGCCCGCGGCGCAAGGCAGGGGGGGCGGCGGGCGCTGATGAGGCCGGGCGGCCAGGGCCGTCGGGGACACGACGGGGGCGGGGATGCGGGGAGGAAGCGGAGAAGGACGGATGGAGGCGGCAACCCTACGACATCGGGGAGGGGCACCCAATGCAAGGGCGGGCAGGGGGGGGCGTCGGGGGTCGCCCAGGCAGGAGGGATGAGAAGAGGAAGGGCTGCAGTTGACAGGGGGAGAGGGGGACAGAGAGAATAAACATATATATATATAGAGAGAGAGAGAGAGAGAGAGAGAGAGAGAGAGAGAGAGAGAGAGAGTGCGAGATATAGACATATCTATTCATATGTACATATGTAGAGGGCCACGGAGGTGGAGGAGGGTATATAATGGCAAGAGCGCCCCGGTGCATGGCCCAATTTGTTTTCATATATGCATATATGTACATATATATATATATAGAGAGAGAGAGAGATCTCGAGATATATACCGGTTGTATAGCTAGAAGTGTAGATATATAGAGGTATATAGAGATGCTACATATATATGTGTATAAATGGGAGAGATGGAGATACATATCCAGACAGACAGATATGCGACATATAGGCAGGTGTATCGAGATATTTGGATGTACACATACTGAGGTAACAAAAAGGAAAGCGGGATAGAGATATGAGGTGAGGGGGGGGGGGGGGGGGGGGGGGGGGTGGGGGGGGGTGGGGGGGGGGGGGGGGGGGGGGGGGGGGGGGGGGGGGGGGGGGTGGGGGGGGGGGAGGGGTGGCGGGTGGGGGGAGGAGGGGGGGGGGGGGGGGGCGGGGGAGTGTGGGGGGCGGGGGGGGGGGGGGGGGGCGGGGGGGGGGGGGTGGGGGGGGGGGGGGGGGTGCGGGGGGGGGGGGGGGGGGGGGGGGGGGGGGGGGGCGGGGGAGGGGGGGCGGGGGTGTGGGGGGGTGGGGGGGGGGGAGTGGGGGGGGGGGTGGGGGGGGGGGGGGCGAAAATGGGGGGGACAAAGCATAGGTGCACTGGCGCCGCATCTGACATCCAAACCCAATCCCATCCACTCCTACTGCGCCGATGCGGCACTCACCGACGGGGCCCGACGGGGCGTTGCGCATTGCCGCATTGCACCTGCAGGCCGACGCGGCATCTGAAGCCCTGGTTCTACTGAGCGCACTTTCCGTAGCCATCTCGACGGCTGGAACAGCTGCCTGGCCCCCCCCCCTGCGCTCAGCCAGAGTTCTGGGCCGCTCTAGGCGTCTAGACGCAATGAGCGAAGAAGAGAGGCGTTCCGTGCGAGAGTTCTGGGGCGATCGGGAGCCCGTGCTGACGATCCGCTTGAGGGAGCTGCCTCCAGGGTTCTCCCGCACGGACAACCTGTTGCTGCGCATCCCGCAGCTCACCGAGAGAGGCATGCCGCCGCTGCCCCTGCGGGTGATCGCGCAGTCGGCGCTCTCCGCGGGCCTCGGCGCAGAGCGGCGCGCGCTGTGCAAGCGCCTGCAGCAGGATGACGAGGGCGCTGACAGCGCGGGCGGCGCGGCGAAGAAGGTGAAGAGTGAGGAGGTGCGCGAGGGGGGCGTCGGGGATCCAGGCATGGCAGCGCGCTGCGAGTGGGTCTTCAGCTCGCCAGAGCCGGAGGGGCAGGGCCCGAGGAAGGGCGAGGACGAGGGCCCGAAGGAGCTGGACCCGAAGGAGCAGGGGGGCTCGAAGGAGCGGGACCCGAAGGAGCAGGGCCCGAAGGAACAGGACCCGAAGGGGCAGGACCCGAAGGAGCAGGGCCCGAAGGAGCAGGACCCGAAGGAGCAGGACCCGAAGGCGAAGGACCCGAAGGAGCAGGACCCGAAGGAGGGCGAGGACCCGAAGGAGCAGGGCCCGAAGGACCCGAAGGAGGCGCAGGACCCGAAGGAGGCGCAGGACCCGAAGGAGGCGCAGGACCCGAAGGAGGCGCAGGGCCCGACGGAGCAGGACCCGAAGGAGGCGCAGGACCCGAAGCAGGCCGCCGCCCAGCCAGTGCCCAGGCCCAGGCCACCGCCGCCGCTGGTCACGCAGTGGGCGCTCGACACGCAGCCATACCCGAGTTTGGGCCTGGGCGGCCTGCACGCGGATGAGCAGACGTGCGGAACGCAGGATTGGCAGGAGTCGCTCGACACGCAGCCCTACTTTTGAGGCGCCCGGCGGCAGGGTGCAAGGGTAGAGGGGAGGGGAAGGTGGGAATGCGAGGGACGGGGGGGGGGAGGAGAAAGCGAAAGGGAGGAAGGTGGGAATGTGAGGGACGGGACGGGGAGGAGGGAAATGGGGGAAGTGACGGGAGTCATGAACGCGAGAGGTGCACTGCGACTTAGTCCCTCGATTCGCATTCCGACGGGCGGCTGCCAAACGTCTCCCTCTGCTACCGTCCCCACTCGTCCTCCTCAGTCCTCCTCCTCCTCAGGAGCCCTCCTTCTCCTCTACCGTCTATCCCACCTCCTCCTCCTCCTCCTCCTCGTCCAGTTGCTACCTCATCCTGCTACTCCTCTGCCCTCCTCTTCTTCGTATTCGTCATCCTGCAGCTGCTACCTTCTCCCCCCGCCCTCCTGCTGCTACCGTCCCCTCTTCTTCCTCCGACCTCCTCCTCTTCTTCCAACCCCCAGATATATCTGACGCTACATGGCTGGCCAGATATCTACGCCGATGGGTGGATGCACTGATGCATACATAGATATATATATATGCATATATGTGCGTGCGTGTGCATGGGCACGGATAAGGGTATGCATATCAGATTGGTGCCCTCCAGATCCTCTTGACCGCCCTCCCTCCTCTCCTATATTCGTGTATATATATATATATATATATATATATATGTATCCCCCCCCCCTCCCTCCTCTCTGCTGAAGGGCAGTCTGGCAATGGCCCCCCACCCCCCCCCGCGCACTGCCGCGGCGCATTTTCAGAGCAACTGCGGGAACCACTCAATATATTAGAGTGAACGAGCCGCTGCAGCAGCAGCGGAGGCGGCGCTGGGCCGCAGGGCGCGCGACGTAGCGGCCGCGCGGCCGCGCTCGTAGGCGGCCGCGCGGCGGGAGGCCCCCGCTGCCTCCGCCTCGCTGGCACGAGGAGGAAGACGAGTGAAAGGCAAACGCAAGTGCAGTGCACGACGTCGGCCGATGCGACTGTCACGACCACGCGATGCACAACGAGACGAATGCGACGAATGCGAGACAGCGAATGCGCGACGCGGGCGATGAGACGACGCGAAGATGCAACGCCACAGCGCGCGAACTTACAAGTGCGTGCGAACTGCGCACCACATGCACGGTGCACGAACGCGTCGGCGTGCTCAGGAGTCATGATGGCCCGCCTCCAAAACTGCCCATCAGCACCCCCCCCTGGGGCTGCGAGGGCGGCGGGCTCGAGCGGCGCGGCAAGCGGCCGGCCAGAGCCAGCGCGCGGGCGCATGACGCGCAGAGGCTACAGCTAGCACTGCAACGCAGTGCCCCACAGAGGCACGCAGCCGACACCCGCGCCCCCTTCCTCCTGATGACGGTGGCGATGACGCCGTCGACGACGACGACGACGACGACGACGACGACGACGACGACGACGACGACGACGACGACGACGACGACGACGAACGACGACGACGACGACGACGACGACGACGACGTCACCATGCCAATATACCCCTCTCCCTCTCTCCCTCCTCCTCCCCGCTCCCCGCCCCCCCTCCCTGCCCCCCCTGTTCCCTCCCCACCCTTCTGTCTCCGCGCTCCCTTAGTGCAGGATTTAAACCCTGCGATCCCATCCCCGTGCAACAAATGGACTGGGCCGCCCACCCCGCGCCGTGCACCCTCGCTCAGGCGAGCGGGCGCACTGCCCCCTCTACCCAGAAAGCGCCCCGCGGCCGCCGCGCGCCCCGCCCAGCGGGCGCCGCACTGTTTGCCAACAAACCGCGATGCCGAATGGCTCGGGGAATCTTCGGGTCGGTCGTTCTGACGACGACTACGCCGACGGCCGACGGACGACCGACGCGACGACGCCGACGAGTCGTCCGTCGTCGTCGTCGTCGTCCGTGCACGACGACGACGACGACGACCTTCGGGATCCACGTCCCGTGCTCGGTCTCGGCCCCATCGAAGATGAAGCTCTTGACCCCGCGCAGCGGGTAGGCGACGTCGCCGCACACGAACCAGCCGCACTTCTTCTTGGACAGCGTCTTGGGGCCACCGTCGAACGTCACGTGCGTGAGCGAGCGGTCCGTGACGTCCTCCCCTTTTCCCTGCTCGTCGCCGCCGCCTCCGCCCCGTCCCAACCACCGCGAAGCTCCTGCTGTTCGTGCCCCCCTCGCCCTCCTGCAACGCCCTCCTCCTCCTCCCCCTCCCCCTCCTCCTCATCCTCCTCCTCTTTCCTCGAGCCTCTTCCCGAAGAACACGCGGCAGACCGCGAAAACTGACGACGACGACGACGACGACGACGACGACGACGACGACGACGAAACAGACGACATTGCCTCCATCGCCCCACCGCCCCCCCCCCAGGCCCCACCCTGTGCAGCACGCAGAACTTGCACTTGTCGCAGCCCAGCGTCTTGCAGTCCTGATCGGGATCGGGCGCGTAGAAACAACGACGACGACGCGACGACGACGACGACGACGACGACGACGCTCTTCCACATCATTATGCTTTCCTTCGTGTCCTTCTCACGCCCCGCTGCCGCCGCCCCCCCCCCGGTCGCGCCCCCTCCCCCTGGCCCTTTCCATTCCACCTCCGCGCAGAGTTCCTTCCGACCCCTCCCCACCCCTGAAGTCCCAGCAGTCCTGCCAATCCCCGTCCCCCAAGACAGCCCCATCCGCCTCCCCTCGGCCCTCGCCCCGCCGCCCGCGGGGTCCTCGCACAGGGCCTTGCAGCTGTCCACGTAGAGCTCCCGGGCCACTGGAAGCGGAGGCGGGTGCGGCCTGCCCTTCTCCTCTGGCCACGCCTGCGCACTCTGGTACCCGATGCCAACGAAGCACGTCGTCGGCCTCGGATGGCCCCAACTCCCTCCTCTTCCCTATGGCCCCCATGTCCACCTCCTCGCCTCCTTCTCACGTCGCCTTGCACCCCTCCTCCTCCTCCTCCTCCTCCCGCTGACTCTCATCATCATCCTCATCCGCCTCATCATCCTCAACATCGTACGCCTGGCCCTTACCATCCTCATCATCACCATTACCATCGTCATCATCATCGTCATCATCGTCATCATCATCATCATCATCTTCCTCATGGTTATCATCATCATCCAGGTGTTCGTCCTCATGCTGTTGCGTTTGCATGTGCATGTCCGTATGTTCCGTATGTTCCCCCTCATATTCCTCCCCGTCTTCGCCCTCATTTCCTTCTGCTACTCCTCCTCATCATCCTGTTGACTGCCGTTGCGTTTGCATGTGCGCGTCGTCGTCCGCCTCATCGTCTTCCTTCGCCCCTTCCTACTCCTTCACCTTCTCCCCCCCTTCCCCCGCCCTGACCCCGCCCCCGCTCTACTAGGCGATGGGAGGACAGGGCAGGGGCAGGGGGGGGCGGGGAAGACGAAGAGGATGAGGAGGATGGGGATGAGGAAGGTGAGGGGGGGTGAGAAGGGTGAGAGCCCCTTACTCGCAACCCGCCCGACCTGGCGTTGGTGACGTCGCAGTCGTGGCGCGCGCCGTCGTCGCCCACGACAATGAGGCTGGGATCAGGCACTTGTCCAGCAGGAAGGCCCTGTTCGGTCGGGGGCCCAGTCAGTCCCTCAGCCCCTCCCTCCGCCCCCCAATCAGGTAGTTTCCAAGTTCCTCTCAGCCCGCTGCCCCTGCCTCTTGCTGCAGCTGCTGCAGATGAAGATGCCCTTCCCCCCGCTTCCTGCCCCCAGCTCCGTCGCCGCCTCGCCCTTCCCCCCGCCCTCTCGCCCCCCCTTGCCTCGCTGCCTCCTCCTGCAACTACTGCATGCAGATGACCCCCCCCCCCGCCTCCCTGTCCCCCCCCCCGCCCCCCTTTTGTTTTGGTTATCCGCGCGACCTCGCTCAGGCCCCCGCGCGGGCGGCCCGGCCCGTCCCCGCGCGCAGCGCCTCCGTGAAGCGGCCGCTGTAGCCCCTGATCCACACTCGGTGGTGGATCGGGATGTACATGATGTACCTAGGGGCGGCGCGGCGCGGCCATCGCGCCGCCCCGACCCCGACAGGGCCAATAAGCCCAACAGGAACAAAAACGATCACCGCCTTATCTGATAAGGGGGCGCTCAACTACACAAAAACCTGACAACACCTTTGATCCCCAAAGTAGGGCACCCCCAGCGGTGCAGCATGAAGAGGAGCGGCGGAGCCGCGTACCACTCGCGGCCGAGGGGCACGAACCAGGTCTCGGGCCACCCATCCTGGTACTGCAAGCCGCGAGTAGCTGGCGGGAAATGCCACCCGCGGATTGGCCAAGCCCACGTAAGGGCAGGGAGCACAATGAGATCTGGCGCCCACGGCGCGTCCCAGACCGCAGGCGCACGCAGCGGCCACCACGTAGGCGCCTGGAAATCCACATGATGTGGGGGGCGCTGCCATGCGGGCTGACGTAGGGTCAGCTGGCCCCTCCGGCCGGCTCGAGCGCGCCGCTCTAAGGGCGGCAAGGCCTGGATGGGGGGCAAGAACGCGGCCCGCGCCCACGCTGCGGGCTGATCCGTGGGCTCCATCTTGAGCAAAACTGCGATCGCTCGCCCCTATCCTCCCTCTCTCTCTCTCTCTCTCTCTCTCTCTCTCTCTGCCCTCCCTCCCTCCCTGGGGTCTCTCTCTCTCTCTCTCTCTCTCTCTCTCTCTCTCTCTCTCTCTCTCTCTCTCTCTCTATATATATATATCCCTCTCTCTCTCCCCTGGCTTGGTTGATATTGGGATCTCTCGCTCCTCCCTCCTGCCAGGCCTGCCGAAGAGGCCGAAGATGCGATGTCAATCTTATGTTGTTCCCTGTTGTCCCTTTCTGTTGCTCCGCCTCCCTCTCTCTCTCTCTCTCTCTATGTGTATATGTATGTATATTTATGAATGTATGTCTTGCAGTATCCCGACCCCTCTGTCTCCCCCATCTCTCTCTATCTCTCTCTCTTCCCTGCCCCCCTTCCCTCCCTCCGCCCGCTCCGCCCAATCCCCGATCAGGCGCGCTCTCGGGCAGCGGGGAGACAAGGGAGAGGAGGAGGATGACTAGGAGGTAGGGGGAAATGGGAAACCAACGTTGGGATGGGGGCACGATAGGGGGGGGGCGACTCGGCACGGAGGAACGAAGAAGGAACGCGCGCGTTGCACCTTCGCAGACGCAGCGTGGCCGGACAGGGCCCTCAGGTGCGTGTTGCACACCTCCCAGAGCGGCGCATTCCGCACGGAGTCCAGAACCAGCGAGGCCATCGGCGCCAGAAACTCGGGGGGCGGGGCGCAGGTGGATGGACAGAGGTGGCGGGTGGGCGGGAGGGCGGAGGTGGAGTTGGATGGGGAGGCGGGGGGTTCGGCGGAATGCGGTGGGCCCCCGCTGGCGGCGGGCCCAGAGTGCTTGCCCCATCTCCAGTGCCCCGTCCCCCATCCCTCATCCCCTCTCGGTTTCCCCGTGGTCCAGTTCCCCGCCCCTCATCCCTCATCCCCCCATCCCCTCTCGGTTTCCCCGCCCCCCGTCTCCAGTGCCCCCCCCCCCTCATTCCCCATCCCCGCCCCTCATCCCTCATCGCCATCCGCCCCTCGCCCCTCGTCCGCCGCCCCATCGTCTGCTCCGCAGCCGCGCCCCAGGGCGCCTCAGAATGCTTGTAGAAGCCGCCGAACCTGTTCAAGCCGATGCCGATGATCACGCCTTCGGGGTCGGGCGCGACGGCAGGGCGGATGGGGGGGGAACAGGGGCAATGGAGTTCAAGGAGGCGGGGGGGGAGGGGGGGGGAGGAGTTCCGGAGAAAAGGAGGTCGGAGGGAGAGGCGGAGGGGGGGAGGGGGGGAAGGAGAGGGGGGGATGAGGGCAGGGATAGAAGGAGGAGGCAATCAACGAATGACACCAACGCACTGCCACCAACAAGTTGGCCAATCACTGACAAATCACGGCCCGTGACGCGACGTCTATGGCCCAGGGAGTTTCATCGCAGAGGGGAGGGAGGGAGGGGGAATGGAATGGGGGGGAGGACGGCCTTGGTGCTCGGAGCGCACGCGCTTGTCTGGAAGGTGGCCGTTCTTCACCGCGAGCACGGCGTTGCTCCTGGAGAGGCGCGACTCCCCGAATGTCCCCCCGCCCCGCCCCCTCCCCCCCTCCGTGCCCCTCATCGTTTGCCTCGTCGTCGTCGTCGTCGTCGTCGTCGTCGTCGTCGTCGTCGTCGTCGTCCTCCTCCTCGTCGTCGACGTCGTCGTCGTCGTCTCCTCCTGAAGGCATTTCTGCCCATCCCGCGGGGGCAGCAATTCCCTCGCCGTCGTCGTCGTCGTCGCGTCGTCGTCGTCGTCGTCGTCGTCGTCGTCGTCGCGTCGTCGGGGGCAGGCGACGGAGAAGGGGCGACCCGACGAGGGGCGACGGGAGCAGGCGACGGAGAAGAGGGGGGCCTCGGGAGCAGCCGCGCACCGCGCACACCAAAATAAGGCCTCGAGCCTCGAGCCCGGCCCAACTGCGAAGCAGTAATCCGCCCCACCCCCAATCCCCCGCCCCGCTCACCCAAGAACCCCCCTCTCGCTCTCTTGCCCTTTCCCCTTGCCCTTGCCAGGCCCCCCCCCCAACGCTGCCCTTCCCATTTCCAAAGTCGGGCCCCGAGCATCCCAACCGGCTGCTTCGCGAAGTCTGGAGCCCAGCCAACGTAGTACTCCACCGGGCTCGGCGTGCCGTCGTCGAGCGGGTTCTGTCAGCGCGGCGCGGGGGGCGACGACGAGGGGGGCAATGATATGGGGGGCGAGGGGGGGGGGAGGAGGAGGGGGGGGAGGAGGAGGAGGATGAGGAGGAGGTGGAGGGGGGGGAGGAGGAGGAGGGGGAGGAGGATAAGAAGAAGGAGGAGAAGGAGTAAGATGAGGATAATGATGCAAAAAGGGGCAGCGATAGGGTCACGGGTCACGGGTCACGGGTCAACCTCGCCCCCTCTGATGCGTCTCGTGTCTCCTCTCCCCCCTCCTCGCCCTCTCCACCCTCCCGTACTCCCCATCCGCCCCATCCAACTCTACGTGCATTCCCTTCCCCCCCCCCCCGCCCATCCACCCAGCGGCGCCCGCGCCCCCCGTGGGCGGGGGCCCGGTCCGTCTGGTTGAACCCGATCGGCACGGGGTCCATGTTGAGCTGGCGCTGACGGGGGCGCACCGCGTTCTGGCACTCGCACTTCCTCGTCTCCTTCTCCTCCTTCGACTCCTTGCACAAGTCGCACGAGCGCGTCCTGGGAAGGGCCCAGGGCCGCCCATTCCCCCCGCTCCTACCTGGCCACTCCACCTTGCTCTGCTCCTCATGCTGCCTCCTCATGCCTTTCCCTCGTGCCCCCCATGTCCACCTCCTCGCCTCCTTCTCACGTCGCCTTGCCTCCCACCTCCTCCTGCTGACCCTCATCATCACCCTCATCATCCTCACCCTCCCCATCAGATGCCGCATTGCCCTTACCTTCCTCATACTCATCCTCCTCACCTTCCTCGTGATCCTCCCCATCCTCCTCGTATTCGTCCTCATGCTGTTGCGTTTGCATGTGCATGTCATTATCTTCCTCATCATTCGCATCCTCCTCCTCATCTCCCTCCTCATCTCCCTCCTCATCTCCCTCGTCATCCTGTTGCCTGCCGTTGCGCCTGCACGGGCACGTCGTCATCCTGATCGTCTTCCTTCGCCCCTTCCTACTCCTACTCCACCCCCCCATTCCCCCGCCGCGAATCACTCCCCACTCCACTAGGCGATGGGAGGAGAGGGCAGGGGACGATGAGGAGGACGATGAGGACGTGGAGGAGGATGATCATGAAGATGAGGAGGATGGGGAGGATGGAGGATGAGAAGGATGATGAAGATGAGGAAGACGAGGACGAGGGGGATGAGAACGAGGGGGACAGGACAGGGGGCAGGGGAAAGAGGGGGAGACAGTTAGAAGGGGAGGGGATGAGGGAGGGCAGGAGGCAGGAGGAGGGACGATGGGCTCAAGGAGGAGGGGGGAAGGAAGAGGAGGAGATGGACGAGTAGGAGGAGGAGAAGGAGGCAGCGGAGGTCCTGTACCCGACTGGCGGGAGCGGCCAGCCGCCGGCGGGCGCGGCGGCAGCGGCCGCGGGCGCGGCTGCCGCGGGCGCGGCTGCC
>CAUYUJ010007747.1:2500-5000 GCA_963575745.1 Prorocentrum cordatum
GCATTGCACCGGAAGAACTGCTTTTCCACCACGGGCCCCGCTCCCAGAGAATCACACACTCGTCAGACTGGGAAAATTCATCGATCAACTGGGAGGCCTCAAAGAAGGCGGGCGAATAACAGCAGCACCATGGTACATGGCAGCGCGACGAACACGGTCCAACATTGCAGCTTCAGTCGGAAATCCAAGCTGTTTGAGGCCCTGCATGAGCACAGAAGGAATGGCATTGTTGGGACCAACCGAGAGCCTCTGGAGACCTTCACGCTCAAGACGATAACATTTTCAGCCGGCGGCAACAAGTGGCACATAAAGGTGAGCACCGAAAACGCGAACTGACTGTACTGAGCGATCGATTTCGTCAATCCCAATCCAGGCCCGTGGATGACCAAAATACGTCGAAAGAACTTACGAAGCGGACCCTCCCAGGATGCAGAGTGACCCCCTGGTCCAAGACGAACTCCAAGGTATCTACCATGAGGCTGCAGCTGCATCCCCTCGGTGTGGATACTACGATCCGACAGAGCACGGCGGAAGGCGTCCTGCGAGAGGCCTAAGAAGACGACGACCGTTTTGGCAACGTTAACGAACAGCCCAAATCCAGGTCCTGCCAAGTTCCAAACCGAGAGGCCCTTCTGGAACGCACCGACCACGACTCCCGAGCTGATCCCCACATCATCCGCAAACGCCCCAAGACTGCACAAGCTGGGGTAGGAGGAGACAAATCATCCTCAGCTCTGGGTCGATGGCCAGCGCGAACAGCGAGCCGCTGACAGGACATCCCTGCTTGATACCACGCAACAGCCAATACCCAATACATTCATGCACTCCCCTGTGTGATATCGTATCCCATACTTTGCTATATAGGAACAGAATCGCTCGGACGATGAAGGCGGGCACCCCCATGGCAGACAGCACTCCGAACATGGCTGAATGCAGGAGGCTGGGGAAGGCCGCGCGCACATCGTACATGATGATGTCGCTCTTGAAACAGCACGATACCCGAGCTCGAGAATATTCTCGTTCATGTTCCTTCCCCCCATGAAACCACGTTGTTTACGAATGCAGGTGGTTCGACACATATCGGCTAGCGGCTTATTGAGGGCGAGGGAAACATACCGATCCGCCGTGCACGAGAGTTCGATAGGGCGTGTAACTTCAGGCCTACGAACACACAGGTGGTGATCATTCGCCTCCTCACCATTCGGGAGAAAAATGTCGAGGCCGTGGTTAAACTCGTGGTGACATTCGCCCGTGTCCAGAATATGTGCGTAGAGTTTCAAAAGAGCACCTCCCCCCACCTTATTAGTATGAACCCATCCACTGTAAGGTATCCCATCGGGCCCAGGAGCACTGTCATGACATTTGCCCATCATCTCGTGAAACTCCCCCGAGGAGGAGGAGGAGGAGGAGGAGGAGGAGGAGGAGAAGGGAGATGACGGAGGATTGGGAGGAGAACAAGGAGGAAGACGAGGACGACGACGACAACGACGACGACGACAACGACGACGACGACGAGAGCGAGGACGAGGACGAGGACGAGGAAGAGGACGACGACGACGACGACGACGACGACGACGACGACGACGACGACGACGACAACAACGAGGACGAGGTTGCGGAGGAGTTGGCGGAGGAGGAGGCGGGTGAGGAATTGACGGGCGAGAAGGAGGAGGAGAAGGAATGAGGAGAAAGGACAAAGGAGGAGGAGGAGGAGGAGGAAGAGGAGGAGGAGGAGAGGGCGGAGGCGGACGAGGAATGAGCAGGGTGAGGGGAGAGAGGGGGGAGCAGGGAGCACGTGGTCCACCAATCCGCCGCGCTGGGGTGCGCCAGGCCGAGCGACGCGCCCACGGCGTCAGCTGGGACGCGAGGATCGCCAGCGCGAGGAAGAGGAAGCCCACGAGCTGCTGGATGGCCGTCAGGACCAGGGGCGCCTCGGGAAGGACGAGAAGGGGGGGGGGAGGAGGAGGAGGAGGAGGAGGAGGAGGAGGAGGAGGAGGAGGAGGAGGAGGAGGAGGAGGAGGAGGAGGAGGAGGAGGAGGAGGAGGAGGAGGAGGAGGGGGGAGGAGGAGGAGGAGGAGAGGAGGAGGAGGAGGAGGAGGAGGGGAGGAGGAGGAGGAGGAGGAGCAGCAGAATGAGGAGGAGGAGCAGCAGGAGGAGGAGAAGGAGGACCAGTGTAAACCCAAGAGACATCAACGATGTTGGAGTAAACCCTCCCTCCAAACTCCCTCTTCGTAGGCCCCATACAACGGTTCATTTCCGTTGATGGAACTGCCTCGTTGGAGGACACCCGTTTGAAGACCCAGACGCATGCCAAAAAATGGTCTCGGGATTCCAATGCCTCGGATCAACCTGACTGTTGCGCCTCGGCTGAATCGTGCCAGAACGCCATTCCTAGGATTCCAACACAGAAAATCAACGTAACTGCTGCGCCCGCATAATCCAAAATCTTTCCAAAAACACCATGCCTGGGAATTGCGCTGATGATGGGAACCCGTGAAAC
>CAUYUJ010007747.1:15000-17500 GCA_963575745.1 Prorocentrum cordatum
GGAGGATCCCCAAAAGCTCGCCCGTTTTGGCGACTCAGTAGACTGGGACCAGGTTGTGCTCAACTCTGTCGCTGACGAGCTCGCTGAATTGCGTGCTCGGGAATGCCAGGTTCCGAATGGAGTTGTTCAGGCTTATAATGAGCTCGTCGGCAATGCTTGTGCCATCCTCAAGCGTAACGCCTCTATCATTTTCGAGTGTGCTGCCCTCAAGGCCGAGCCTGAGCGCAGGCTGCGCAAGCAGCCCATTGATCTTGTGTTCTGCAGGCGTCGGTGGATCGAAGCTGATGTGAGGGGTTCGTCGCACGTTTGGGAGTTCGGTTCTGGCGTGTGGACTTGTGGGATGTGCAAGGCTTCGATCTCCGATGCTGCCCCCTCGCTCCGTGCGAGGCTCCGCTCGGCTTGCTCTGCTTGTGGAGGAGGTGGAGTTGGGGGTTCGGAGTCGGCGGTGGCGGAGGAGGTCACTGTGAAGAAGTGGGCGAGGCCAGGTCGGGCCCTGGCCGCCAGGGATGATGCCCTATGGCGTCGCCTGAGGCTCGACCCGCCCCCCCAGCGTGCTGCGCCTTGGGTCGCTGGCAAGGCGGTCCACCCGTCACACGTTTTGTGGCAGAAGGGTGCCTTCACTTTTTGCGGTGAATGCGGCTCTTGGGCAATAGCTCGCCCTGACTCCCTGCGGGAGCCTTGTCCCGTGGCCGCGCTGGGACCGCACGCCATCACCAAGCACCAGCTTAAGGTTTTGCAGCGGGTTTGCAAGGGCCTCCCGCCGTCTAAGACCTCCAAGAGCTGGATGGCGTAATTCCTTTTCCCTGCCAGGCAACCCCTGCATCTTTTGCACCCTGGAGGTTGACTGGCAGCGGCGCACTGGAGAAAAAAAAAAAAAAAAAAAAAATCCTCCTCCTCCATTTTCTTTTCCTGGTAAATAACGGTTCCCTGTCGCACCCCGAGGCCAATGTGTAAGGCGGGTCGGGCGGGTCGCCTGAGACTCCCTCACCACTTATGGCTCTGAAGCTTGAAAATTGACAACAGTTTCACGCATGAAAAGCGGGTGGTGTTCAAAATGTGGCCCTCGCCTTAGCGCCGCGCCCATTCGCCTTCAAAAATTACAACCGCTTCACGGATTGAGGGCGGGTGGTTTTCAAAATGTGGCTCTCGTCTTAGTGCCGCGCACATTCGTCTTACACATTCAGAAAGAGCTCCACGGACTGAAGGCGAGTCGTATTCAAAATGTGGCTCTCGCCTCGGCGCCGCGCACATTCGTTTTACAAATGTGCGGCAGTTTCGCAAATCCAAGGCGGCTCCGTTTCAAAATGTTGTTCTCGCCTTAGCGCCGCGCACAATCGTTCCCAAGATTTGCAGGAGTTTCACGGATTGAGGGCGGTTCCTTTTCAAAATGTGGCTCTCGCCTTAGCGCTGCGCACACTCGTCGGAAAAATACAAGAGTTTCACGGGCTCCCATGATCCACGTGCCAGAAATAGTTGGACGGATTCAGGATTATGAGGGTGCACAAGTTGTGGTGATTCGCGGTGTTCACTTCCCAGGAAGGGCTTCCTGGCACGATCCAGGATCGCCAAGGCGCATCAGTCAAGTTGATTCGTGGCGTTGGAATTCCGAGAATAGTGTCTTGGCATGCTTCAGGGTATCCAGACAATTGTCTTCAAACGAGGCAGTTCCCTCAATAAAAATGAACCGCTGTATGGGGCCTACGAAGACGGAGCTTGGAGGGAGGGCTTATTCCAACATCGTTGATGCCTCTTGGTGTAACGCTGGTCCTCCTCCTCCTTCTCCTCGTCCTCCTCCTCTTCTTCTTCCTCCTCATCCGAATCATCCTTATGCCTCCTCATCATCCTCCTCCTCCTCCTCCTCCCCCTCCTCCTCCCGACGCCTCCTCCTCCTTCTCCTGCATCATGCGTGCTTCCTCATCCTCATCCTCCTCCTCCTCATCATCATCCTCCTCCTCCTCCTCCTCCTCCTCCTCCTCCTCCTCCTCCTCCTCCTCCTCATAATCACCAGTATGTCTCCTCATCCTCCTCCTCCTCCCGACGCCTCCTACTCCTTCGCATGCATGGGGCTTGCTTCCGCCTCCTTCTCCACCTCGTCCTCTTCCTCTTCCTCCGTATCCTCCTCCTCCTCCTCCTCATCCTCCCTCCTGCTCCGCCCCCTCCTCCTCCTCCTCCCCCTTCCTCCTCCTCCTCCCTCCTCCCCTCCTCCCTCATCATCCTCCTCCTCCTCCTCCTCCTCCTCATCCTCCTCATCCTCCCCCCACCTCCTCCTCTCCTCCCTCCTCCTCCTCCTCCTCCTCCTCCTCCTCCTCCCTCCTCCTCCTTCTCCTCCTCCTCCTCCTCCTCTTCCTAGTCCTCCTCCTCCTCCTCCTCCTCATCCTCCTCCTGCGTCCTCCTGCTCTTCATTCTGGTCCTCCTAATCCTCTTCCGTTTCCTCCTCCTCCTCATCATCATCATCATCCTCCTCCTTATCCTCCTCCTCCTCCACGTCCTCCTCATCCTC
>CAUYUJ010007747.1:22500-44680 GCA_963575745.1 Prorocentrum cordatum
TTCGTCGTTCGTTCGTCCTCCCCCTTCAGACCATAGAAAGAAACTCGTGGAGGAGGGAGGCGAAGGCCTGTTGTCCCTCGCAACTCCTTGGTGCAAGAGCCAGGACACGCGTGCAACTTGTTATTACAAGCATTATTCGTAGTAGGATGACTAGTAGCATGATAAGAATATCATGATTAGTACTCGTGTTATTAGTTGTGTTTATGCGTATTTATATCAGTGTGGTATCGTTCATGTTAGTACTACTATGTGTGTTAGCAACATCATTACTCTATTATGATTAGTTCACTTGTTATGGTTAGTAAAAGTCTTGTTGCTGATACTAGTATTGTCAATGCTGGCACGACTGAAATTCATAATACTAGTACGCTACACGTATTGGTACTATTCGTACGTGTAAGATGGTGACTAGTAATAAAAGTATTGGTGTTGCTGCTGCTGTTGTTACTACTACTATTGCTACTACCACCACCACCACCACTACTACTACTACTACTACTACTACTACTACTACTACTAATACTACTACTACGACTACTACTACTCCTACCACGACTACTACTACTACTACTACTACTACTACTACTACTACTACTACTACTACTACTACGAATACGAGTCTTAGTACGCTCATTGTTTACGAGTGCTGATACTACGACTAAAACTAATAATAGTACTAACACTATAATTATTAGTCGTAGGAGCACAATTGAAATTATTAGTAGTCGCATCCACAGCTTACCTATTATTAGTATGGCTGGTAAAAGCAGTATTGATAATATGAATGCTGACGCTAGTATCAGCATTACTATTGTTGGTAGCATCAAAATTACTGGTAGACGTAGTAGTAGTAATAGTAGAAGTAGTCTTACTATCATCATGTTTCGATTAGCATTACATGCTAGTGGTAATACTACGACTAGCATTATTACTAATGTACGCGTATGGTTATTAACGCACTTACTAATATGCGTGTGCTGTCGCTACTAGTAAAAAAAATACGGCTGGTAGTATGCTAAGCAATATTACTAATATAATTACCAGAGTTACTAATAACATCAGCAGTAGTAGTCGTGTGGTTCCTATGGTGAGCATGACTATGCTTAAGTTGGTTGCGTCCGCTTGCTTGTTTGCGCTTGCTTGGTGTTGCTCCTCCCGTCCTCTTCCCGTCCTGCTCCCGTCCTCCTTTCGTCATCCTCCCATCCTCCTCTCGTCGTCGTCCTTCTCCTCCTTTTCCTCCTCCTCCTCCTCCTTCTCCTCCTCCTGTCCCCCTGTCTATTTGGAGTCAACGCTGGCTGATATGTTATTATCAATTTCGCGTATATGACTAGTACCCCTCTTACTGGTAGCAGTATACTCTGAATTCTGAGTATATGTCAAAGTAATACGCGCCCTCTTCATCCTAGTACAATTCATCTTATTACCTGCTATACTATGGGTCACTGTCTGTGTTTGCTGTTTATATTACGTTCTGAAAACTATGAGTATTCGTATTGTCCTTATTACTAGTATTGCTATGTGTCGCGTTCGTATGCTTCTTACCATTCGTCGCATTACTGCTAGTAGTACTATTACTATGAATAGTCGTGTTCGCATTCGTTGTATTATCTTTTTTGTTATTATTCGTAATATTATTGTCCTCTCGTTTGCAGCAGCTTCACGGATGTAGGGCGGGTCGTTTTCAAATTGTCGTTCTCGCCTTAGCGCCCCGCACACTCGCTTCCTAAATGTGCAACAGGTTCACGGGTGGAAGCGGTTCCTTTTCAAACTGCGGTTTTCGCCTTAGCGGCTCGCACTTCTTTTTGAAGAGTTCACAACCGTGTCAAAGATTCCCATGGTTAACACCCCAAATATGGAGTGTCGGCACGATGTCTAAATGTCAGGGCACAACAGTCACGTTGATTCGTGGCGCTGAAATCCCAATAGCGGTGTCCTGGCACGATTTAGGACCGTCAAGACGTAACGGTAACGGTAATTCGAGGCGTTGAAGTCCCAGGAATGATGTTCTCGCACAATTCTGGATTGTCAAACGGTTGTTTTCCAACGGGGCACTTCCCTCAGTGAAAACGAATCCTTGTAGGGGCCTGTGAAGAAGGAACTTAGAGTGATGCAATATCGTTGATGAATATTGGAATTGCAGTGGTCCTCCTCCCCCATCTCTTCCTATTCCTCCTTCTCCTCCTCCTCCTCGTCCTTCTCCTCCTCCTTCTGTTCCTTTTCCTTATGAACAACACCCCCCTGTCGTACCCCGAAGCCAATCGAAAGGGCGGGCCGGGCGTTTCGCCTGAGATTCCACCACCGTTGACAATACTGAAGCTTAAAATTCGCAGCAACTTCACGGATGGAGGGCGGGCCGGTTTCAAAGTACGGCTCTCGCCTAAGGGCCGCGCACATCCGTATTCAACCATTGTAACAGCTTCACAGATGGAGGGCGGGTGGTTTAAAAATGTGGCTACCGCCTTCGCGCCGTTTTCAAATTTGAAAAGGTTTCATGGATTGATGGCGCGTCGTTTTCGACATGTTGCTCTCGCCTTAGCGCCCCGCACACTCGTTATAAAGAGATGCAAGAATGTCTCGAACCAAAGGCGGCTCTTTTTCAGAATGAGGCTCTCGCCTTAGCGCCGCGCATATTCGCTTTAAGAACCTACAACCTTTTTGCGAAGGCTCTCATGGTGGACGTCCAACACATGATGTTTGGGAACGATTTCGGACCGTCAGGGCGCAACAGTTACAGTGATTCGTGGAGCTGAAGTCCCAGAAATGGTGTTCTGTAGGAAGGCACCAACTATACACCAACACCGATCCTGGCCAGGATCACCCTGGTCGGTGTATACGCCCTCCTGTTGCGCAAGAAGGCATATAGTCCTGGTGCCCTCCGATTCTGGCCCGATTCAGGATCGTCAAGAAACAACAGTAACAGCGAATCGCGGCGTTGAAGCCCCAGGAGTGGTGCTCTGGCACACGTCGGGATTGTCAAACGGCTGCTTCCCAACGGGGCATCTCCCTCAGTGAACCTGAAGCCCTGTAGGGGCATATGAGCAGAGAGCTTGGACGGACGGGTCATTGTAGCATCATTCATGGGACTTGGGTTACACTGGTCCTCCTCCTCCTCCTCCTCCTCCTCCTCCTTCTCCTCCTCCTCCTCTTCCTCATCCTCCTCCTCCTCCTCCTCCTCCACTTCCTTCTCCTTTTCCTCGTCCTTCTCCCTTCCCTGTCCTTATGAATGACACCTCCGTGTCGCACCCCGAAGCCAATCGGAAGGGCGGGCCGGGCGTTTCGCCTGAGATTCCTTGACCACTTCTGATCCTGAAGCTACAAATTTGCAACAGCTTCACAGATGGAGGGCGGGCCGGTCTCAAAATGTGGCAATCGCCTAAGGGCCACGCACAACTATTTAAGTGTGCAGAGGCTTTACTGATGGAAGGCGGGTGGTTCTAAAAATGTGTCAATCGCCTTCGCGCCGCGCACATCCACTGTCAAATTTGAAAGAGTTTCACGTATTGAAGGCGCGTCGTTTTCGAAATGTGGCTCTCGTCTTAGCGCCCCGTACACTCTTTCAAACATATACAAGAATGTCACGAATAGAGGGCAGTTCCTTTTCAGAATGAGGCTCTCGCACTAGCGCCGCGCATACTGGTTTAAGAACCTATGACCGTTGCGAAGATTCTCATGATTAATGTCCTAGACATGATGTTTGAAAAGAAGTCAGACTCTCAGGGCGCAACTGTCACGTTGATTCGCGGTGTTGAAGTCCCAGATGTTCTGGCCCGAAACAAGAACGTCAAGAAGCAACAGTAACGGCAACTCGCGGCGTTGCAATCCCAGGAATGATATTCTTGCACAGTTCAAGATATTCAAAAGGTTGTTTTCCAACGGGGCACTTCCATCAGTGCAAATGAAACCCTACGGGCATATGAGGAGGGACCTTGGAGGGACGAAATACTGCAACATCGTTGATGCGTCTTGGGGAACACTGGTCCTCCTCCTCCTCCTCCTCATCGTCCTCCTCCTCCTCCTCCTCATCCTCCTTATCCTCCTCATCATCCTCATCCTCCCCCATTCCTTACAAAGAACTCCTCCCCGTCGCACCCCTAGACGAGTCGGCAGGGCGGGCTAGGCGTTTTGCCTGAAAATTCACCGCCTTTTTGGGTCCTGGAGCTGAGCATTTGCAATAGACTCACAGATCCAGGGCGGACCGTTTTCAAAATGTTGCTCTCGCCTTAGCGCCGCGTACAAGTATTCAAAGTTTGCAAGAGATTGACGGATGGAGGGCGGGCCGTTTTCAAAATGTGGCTGTCGCCTTCGCGCCGCGCACAATCGTTTTAAAAGTTTGCCACAGCTTCACGGATGGAGGGCGGGTCGTTTTCAAAATGTGGCTCTGGTCGTAACGCCGCGCAAATTCGCTTCAAAAGTTTGCAACAGTTTCACGGATGCAGGGCGGCTCCGTTTCAAAATGTGGCTCTCGCCTTAGAGCCGCGCACCTTCGCCTTGAAAGTGGGGAACAGCTTCACGGACGGAGGGCGGTCGTTTTCAAAATATGGCTCTCGCCTCAGCAACGCGCACGTTCGTTAAAGGTTTACAACATTTCAAAGGTTCGTATGGCCGAAATCCTAAGAATGGTGTTCCGGTTCGATTTGGGATTGTCAGGACGCAACTGCTACACTCATCCGCTGTGTTGAAGCCCCAGGAACGGCGTTCCGGCATGACTTACAAGTGTCAGCACGCAACAGTCATGTTGATCCGCAGCGTCGAAGTCGCAGAAACTGCGTTCAGGCACGAGTGAGGATTCTCAGACGAGTGTCTTCTAATGGGCCACGTCCCGTAACTAGAATGACTTCTTTTGAGACCGAGAAAGAGGGAACTTGGAGGGAGGGTTTATTGCAACATCGCTGATGCATCTTGGGTTTACACTGGTTCTCCTCCTGGAATATTCTTGAATATGGAGCCTCCTGGGGCCTCCTGGAGCCTCCTGGAATAGTCTGGTGCCCATCGAGGCCTCCCAGGTGCTCATTAGACCTCCCAGGGCCTCGTGCGGCCTCCTGAAGAAGTCCTGCGGCCTCCTCTCGGGAATCTTCTGACCCAGGTCAATCCAGACCCGGGTCAGCAGGAAACCAAACAACTGCAATGCAGGAAAAAAAACTGCAATGCAGGTCGTCGCAAACCCGGGTCAGCCAATAGGCGCGGCCGCCTCGCGGCCACGAGCGGCTCGCTAACCCGGGTCAGCTAGAGGGGTTCTTCGCAGGATCCTGCAGGATCCGGTGCCCTGGCTGACCCCCGTCTGCATTGACCCCCTTCTCAAAGCTCCCGATCCTCAAGCTTCCTGGTGGCTCTGGGGCCTCCTGGGGCTTCTGGTGCCTCCTGCGGCCTCCTGCAGCTTCCTGGTGCTTCCTGAAGATTCCTGGGGCTTCCTGAAGCGTCTGAGGCATTCCGAGGACTCCCGCTCGAGACTTCCTCGCGATGCACTCACAGACGAGGCTCCCGCTCGAGACCCTGCCCAGATTCAGGCCTGAGGAACCCAAAACTGACGACATGTACTACAAGTTTCAGATGACCCGCTCGGAATACCATCATGAGGTGGGGACCCCATAGAAAAGGGCCTCCCGCTGGAGACTTCTTCGCGACCCACTCACAGACAAAGCTCCCGCTTGCGACTCTGGCCCAGATTCAAGCCTGCGGAACTCAAAAATGAGTACACTTACACGTTTCAGATGACCCGCTCGGATTACCAGCATGAGGCGGGGACCCCATCGTGAGGGGCTTCTTCGGGACCCACCAAACTCCGGCCCAGATTCAAGTGAGGAACCTAAAAGTGACGACACTTACACGTTTCAGATGACCCGCACGTATTACCAGCATGAGGTGGGGACCCCATCGGGAGAGGGCTCCCACTTGAGGAGCCCTCGCGATTCACTCACAGACGAGGCTCCTGCTCGAGACGTCCTCAAGATGATGTGTGTGTGTGAGTGTGTCAGTGTGTGTGTGTGCAATGACGATGATGACGATGATGACGATGATGACGATGAGGATGAGAAGGAGGAGGATGAGGAGGAGGTGATGGCGATGATGGTGATAATGGTGGGGATGATGATGACGATGATGAGAATGGTGATGGTGTGATGATAATAGTGATGATGAGTATGGTGAAGACGATGTTGCTGATGATGGTGATGATGATGACGACGACAATGATGATGATGATAATAAGAATTATGATGATGAGTGGTGATGGTGATGATGATGGTGACGCTGATGCTGGTGCGGATGCTGAGGCTGATGCTGGTGATGATGATGATGGTGATCGTGATGATGGTGATGGTAATGGTGATGGTGATGGTGATGCTGGTGATAATTATGACGATGGTGTGATGATGATCCACGCGTTTGAGGAGGTCTGGTGATCGCCGCTGACGGTAGTGATGATGATGATGGTGATGGTGATGATGGTGATGCTGATGCTGATGTTGGTGCGGATGCTGAGGCTGATGCTGGTAATAATCCTGATGATGGTGATGGTTATGGTGATGGTGATGGTGATGTTGGTGGTGATGGTAATGGTGATGGTGATGATGGTGGTGATGGTGATAATGATGGTGATGATGATGAGGGTGCTGGTGCTGATGATGATGATGGTGATAGTGATAGTGATAGTGATGGTGATGGTGATGATGGTGATGGTGATGGCGAGGGCGATGGTGATGGGGGTTACGATGATGATTATGATGTTGATGTTGTTGTTGATGATGATGATGGTAGTGATGATGATGAATTGTGATGGTGATGATGATGATGATGGTGATGCTGATGCTGGCGCGGATGTTGAGGCTGATGCTGGTGATGATGATAATGGTTGTGCTGATCATAATGATGATGATCAGTATCATGATGATGGTCCACGCGTTTGAGGAGGTCTGGTGATCCCCGCTGATGGTGGTGCTGATGATGCCGATGATGATGGTAATGGTGATGTGATGTGATGTGATGTGATGTGATGTGATGTGATGTGATGATTATGGCGGTGATGATAATGCTGATGATGATGATGGTGGTGATGATGATGGTGATGATGATTTGCAGAAGGACGAGAGAGGAGTGGGGGGTGAGGTTGATGTGCGGGGGGGGGGCAGAGAAAACAAGAACCCCACTCAGGATGCGGAAAAAAACGCGACGTAAAGATGTCCCAAAACCTCGCCCTCTGGGACCATGGCTTGCGCCCAAAGGCTATCAAAAAACCGGCCCGCGACGGCGCGTTGAAAAGAAATCGCGACGGCGGAGGTCTGGGCCTATCCCCCTCCCCTCCCCGGGCCCCCCAGAGTGGCCAATCGACCCTGGCCTTCATGTACAAGTTCATGAAGTTCTGGGCCCCGAAGAACAGGAGCAGCTGGCCAGCGGGGGCGGGCAGGAGGAGCGAGCGAGCGTCCGTCCGACGTGCCGCGCTCACCTGGGCGCGAGGGAACAGCCCGTCGCCCCCGAAGCAACGATTCGAATAGCCCCGTGGTGCGGTGATTCACTTGCTGAGCGGTACGATCCTGACGCTCTGCACGCTTCTCGCCACGAGCATCCAAGTGACACCTGTGGGAGCCCACCATGTCTTCTGTGGCCCGGGGGCCTATGTTGTCGGGGGCGCGCAAACATGGAGTAGCGATCCATGGATTTTGCGCGCGGTCGCCAAATCCGCGGATCGGGGGAGGCGCCCTCCCCAAAGTGCGGCCTTTGCCGCCTCGCTCGGCGGCAGAACTCCGCGATTTCCCATGGAAACGGGACCCGTCGCTAATCCACGCCCCATTGATCCATGCTTGCGATCACCTGATTTTGGTGTGCCGCATATCTACCCAAGCCCCTGAGCCTGGCAGCTGCGGGTGAAAGGTGAAAGGCGTCAAAGCTGCCCCTGCGGGCTTCTTGCCGACGGGGGGTCCTGACTCCTCCTCCTCCTCCTCCTCCTCCTCCGCCTCCTCCTGTTCCTCCTCCTCCTCCTCCTCCTCCTCCTCCTCCTCCTCCTCCTCCTCCTCCTCCTCCTCCTCCTCCTCCTCATCCTCATCCTCCTCCTCCTCCTCCTCCTCCTCCTCCTCCTCCTTCTTCTTCTTCTTCCCACAGCCCTGAAGACCAACGTCTGAGGTGTCCACTCATGCATACGTCAGCGGTGAGAAGGGCGGCAAGTATAGCGGGGGACAAGGAGAGCAGCAATGGCCAACATCAACCCGACTCGCAAAATGGATCGAGCGGGGCATAGAGATGGGCAACTGACGCCTCTAACCATGCATCCCTAGGCGGCGTGGGGGCACAGCGTTGCGAGGCGGCCTGGGTGATAACAACAGCGAGGTAACCCCTGGCTGCTGTCAGGAGGGGCCAAAGTCGGTACGGCATTCAAGAACAGGCACTGACGGTCCCCGATTGGCATACAGCTCGACGTGAGTGTCGGAGACAGTGCCGACAGGGAGCGCAGGAACCTGACCTCGGGGACTTTCCACACACAGGGCACATGGGCTCGCGGAGCAGGTGGGTTTAAAGTGAGCAAGGTCGCCAGGCCCGAGGACGCCGCACACAGCGCCAGCGTCAGCGCCGCACGAAGGCACGCACTGTCGAGCTCTAGCTGCCTCCACTCCGAAGGCGACCTAGCAGGAATCCCCCACGGCTCATCGCAGCTCCTCAAAGGCCTGCTTTCCCCACCCTTGGCTTTGCAGCGGGGGGGCGGGGCCCCACGAGGTTAGAGGGGGGTCTGCCAAGAGACTAACAACACGGCCAGACAGGATTAAATTGGCAATGAACAACAGCTCCCTATGAAATCCCTCGACGCAATTCTGGAAAAGTTCGAGGATATTTAATGACAGAACAAAAACGTTCAGCCCCGCCATGGCACTGGAACTATCCGCTCTATCCTGGATGTCGCCTTGACTCCTGGGAGCTGCAATGAGAATCATAATGTACTTAGCGCCAGGGGGCGTGGGCAGGTGGACTACCGCCTGGGTGGGTACCTCTTCCTGGATACACACGGGTTGACAAGATACTCTCGGCATGCTTGAGGGAAGGCCCCTGGAAGCAGCCGCCCCCCTCAACCAGGGGCCTACCGTGAGGACAGGCGGCAGCTGAGCTGACTCCGCATAGTGGCCTTTCCCACGGAGCATGCGAGCTAGCTCCGCGTCCTCGGCCCCCGCCTGCATCACGTGTTCGGGGCTCGACGGGGGAAGAACGGCCATGAGGTCCGCCAGGCACCTCGACGAGCCATGCCGAACGTGTTTGAGCAATCTGAGGTGCGTGTGAAAGTTGAGTCCGCACGCCATGCACACGGCACCTGACACGCAGCTGGGGGCGGGGTCTAGGTGGGGGTGGCACTTCGAACGATGGGAAGCCCACGCGCCCTTGGCGGCCAACACCGCCCCACAATCCAGGCAAGGATACAAGGCAAGGACCGACGGCGAACGAAGAAACGGCGGGAGCGCAAGACCCTTGGAGATGCAGCACCTCCGCCACCCATCTCTGAATTCTTCGTGACGCTGACCGTCCAAAAACTTAGCCCTAGCTGCAGATTCCGCTTGCTTGCAAATTCGCTTCCAAAACTTTTTACCGCTAGATCTCAGGAGCCACAACCACCACGCAGGGGGCCCTGAGGGCTGGAACTCTCTGGCTAGATTCACATGTCTGCTGAGCCACAAGAGGTCATCGCAGCACAATGCGGACCACGATTCGGGCACTGAAGCTAACTCGTCAAGGATCGCCAGCATGCAAGCCGGCGCTGACTTGAGAAGCCCGGGAAGAAATCGCAGCCGCCTAAGCCTCAACACCAGCTCAATGGGCATGAGCTCGCATGCGACGTAGACCCTGTGGTCCGCAGCCGCCTTTCCTGAGGTAGAATCGTAGCCGAGCCCAGCCGCCAACCGAAACGGGCTCAAATAATTGTGCGCCAGGGTCGCCAACTGTTTGACATTTAGCTTGTGCCAAGTAAGGGCGTTAAACAGAAGGTGCGAAGTGCACAGAGAGGTAACATAAATTAGCCTGGCTTTGAAATTGACTTGCCTTCTAGGGAACACCGTGCGCCTCAGCACCCCAAGAGGACGTCGCTGCTGATGGCATCGGCGCGCCAGTTCGGGTCCCAAAGAGATTTGGTGATCCTGATAGCTGCCCAAGTGCTTATAGGTCCTAGTGAGGCAAAGGGAGACGCCCTAGGAAGGAACGAGGAGACCTGTGGCGGCCAGGGCCGCACACTCCCCTCGGGCCTTCCTGGAGCCTGTGCCGCTGAAGAAGGCCATGAGCTCCGTCTTGCCCGCCTTCCAGTTCATGGTGAACCCCCTAGACTTGGTTTCTTCATACATTATCGTAACAAGGGAAATGGCCGCCTCCTTCCAGAACCTAGCGTCTTACAGCTCGATGCCATTGACGAGGTCATCCATGAAGGCAGGGTCCCATACATCCTCTTCTGCATGCTCGTGCTCTCGACGTCTGAAGATTCTCTGAGACGGGTCCACATCCCTGGTCTTCTGGAGATATCCCAGAGCGCCTAGTCTATTATTGACCGCAATTATGATAGGGTCGAAAGCTATGATGAACAGGAGGTCCGCTAATGGCATGCCTGGCCTCGTGCCTAGGCGTGGGGAAACAACCCTAGTGCTCCCCCGTACTTGGAACCAGTTACACTCCATCACGTCAACCACCGCTTCCAAGAGGTGCTTATTTTCGAGCGCGTCCAGGGCGCCAGGCTTGGCGACGAGGGCATGGCAAAGTGGCTCGAGACATCCCGGCACCTCCAAGTCCGTCAGCGCGTTCTGAATGTCCTCACTGTTCTGGGCCATTCTGGCGACAAACCCTCGAATGACCGAGTAGAATGCCGCCTTCAAATCCGTGTACAACGACAGGTATGTGCGCTTCCTAGCTTTGGCTGCCAGCATGGCCGATCGAAGGTGCAAGGATGCAATGTCAGTGCCACGCTGAGGGAGACCTCCCTGCTGGACCACCGACAACATGTGCAACGATGCATCTAGCAATTTGCTTCTGAGGAAGGCATGGTGCAACTTCGCCGTGTAACAGCCTAGCAGGATGCTTCTATAGTGGTCCAGGGGTTCAGGTGATCCAGATTTGCGTAGATCGCATTGCCAACCTCCTTTGAACAGCAGGGGCCCCCTGGACGCCACATCTATCTTCACGAAAGCGGCAACAAGATCTGAGTGCACTCTTGTGGAGCGACCTGGAAGAGATCGTTGCTGAGCCCGTCTGGTCCAGCTCCTCTCCTCTTGGCTGCCTTCATGATGTCATGCTTGGGTCTGCGAAAGGGGGTGATCATGTCCAACTCCCTGGGGTAGACGTTTCCACGCTCGGGGAGGGCATTGTAGCGGTCCACTAATTCCTCCCAGCTGAGTGTCTGTCCGTTCTCGACTACAGCAAAGTAGTCCGTGAGGGCCTCCGAGAGATCTCCAGAAGTGGCCAGAACTTCGCCCTGAGGACCACGGCGGATTCTCAACCCCTCGACCTGGAACCTGGAGCGTTTTCCCCCGTATCTTTGCAGCTGGCACAACACCTCCCATTCCACGCGACTCTCATGGGAAGACCTGGCGCTGCACATCTGCTGCGCGAGGTCGTCTAGCAGCCTATTGCGAGAGTGCTTCAAGGCCCTTCTCAAGGCCGGCTTCGACTTGACCAAGAAACCGATCATGTGCTCGGTGAGCTCGCTCGCCGTCATCCTATGAGTGCCCCATGAGATGAAGGCCTGAAACAGCTCCGAAACCAAGAAGTCCAACTCGAGATCTGCAATGTTCTGGGGGGGGGGGCCGCCTCAAGCGACGCGGCGACCAGCCTCATAACACCGCAAGAGTCCCGCTTGCCCCAGAGACGCCAGGCCTGTCGCACCTGCCTCCTGAAGATAATTACCCCAAGAAGATCCTCAGATACATACGGCTTGATCGGGACCCGTGCAGGTCTAGGGAAGCAAGTTTGGGCACCCACGTACATGTATTGGATAATGTCGTGCAAGTGCTGATTCATGTCAACCTGGCGGGGCACCATGGGGAAAGCTGCCAAGTGCATCCTGAAAGCTGCTGCCTTATCAGGGTCCTGGGTGCCCAACACGTCGAAACCAAGCTGCCCCTGCGCCGCCTTGGTGGAGCCCTGGGACTCGAAGCGCAAAAAGACAGGGTAGTGATCTTTGCCAATGCAGAAGGAACCGATGTCATATCGAACCTGGTGTTGGTCTAGTGCGGGAATCATGCTCTGCTCAACCGCTATATAGTCGACTATATGTGGGGTCTCGGACTTAGACGTGACGAACGTGTAGGAGTCCTGGCTAAGGGAGGGGACGAGTGCGTTGGCGGCGGCCATCCCCGTCTCCAGGAGCATGTCGTGAAAACAACCCTCCCGACTCGTCCTCGTCCTGCCTGTATCCCACCCTTCCCACTGCGTCCGACACGATGCTTCCGAGCCTGGTATTCGCGCCCAGGAAAGCCAACTGTACCTTCCACTTGCGGCAGATCCCAATGAGGTCCCGCCACCACTGTTTCCGCTGCTGAGGGGCATACTCGCCCCCATTGCGCAGCGCATGTGCAACTAATATGACCTTTCGAAAGAGTGGGGCACAACAGCCAACCACCAAGTGCCTCTGGGTAGCATACAGCGGCCTGAAATGTGTTTGTTCAAAGTACAGGTCTTCCTCCCCGCGTCGCCCGTAGGGCAGGTGCAATGAGGCCCAGAGCTCCACGCCCAAGTTTTTGCCACTATCAGATCCCGAGGAAAGCACAAAGTAACCAGCAGAGCATCTTTGTACCGATGGATTTCGCGCCTCCTGGACCCCAACAATGCGACAACGCTCCTGTGCGAACTGCATCATGAGAACCTCGCCCGATGTTTTGGCGCGTCTTGCAGCCGTGGCCTCCGCATCCCTGCCCGTCTTGACGCTGAAAGTGGCGAGCCTCACACTGATGCTAAACTGGCTGGATTTGGGGGCCGACTTCTGCGAGGGTTGGGAGTCGACAATCTCCTTTAGCGTCTCCATCGACACTTGAGGGCGCCAAGGATACCGAAAGGAGTTATCTGGGCCTACTGGATATGCAGCACGTGTGGTCAACGGTGCCTCCTTAAGGCACCACCACTCGAGGTCGTTTGTGCATTTGAGAACCTCGCGCAAGGCCGGCGGGGGTGAACACCCAACCGCTCGGTCCGGTCCGATCCGCTCCGTCCAACCGCTCGGTCCAACTCATTCCGTGGATGTCCAGAGTGACCGCACACATGCACAAGCATAGTACCATGTCTCCTGCGCGCGCACTGGTACACATGATATGTAAGCCAGGCCAGGTGCAGGTTACCCGACGGGACCTCCAAACCCAAGGAGATGTTGACAGCCGACTGGCTGTCGCAAGAAATGACCAATGTTGGGGGGGAATGCACCGTGTTCGGTCCGAAGAAGCCCAAGATCCAGATCCCCATGAGCTCGATAGTCGTGCTAGTGATATCATCCTTTTCAAACTGCAAAGCTGTGGATTCCCATGCGCACATGTTTTGCCAGCCAAGGAAGCTCACCGCGTCGCCAGGCGAGACCGCGACAGCTGCGAAGGCCCAGGCCGAGTCCCTGAGCGTCTTTCTGTACGAGGCGTCGACATAGATATGTACTGACCGTGCTCTATGTGCCCCGCGCGCTGAAATACCCAGAGCAAACTTAGCAGTGCGATGCAAAGGGGTGTCTCCAAAATCGCCATTGCAAAGCTCAAACCAGTTGATGTTCTGAAGTAAAACCTGATATATCCTGTCCGCCTCCTGAAAACCACAGTGACCACTGCCATTCCTTGCAGGATTCTGGAAAAGTAAGGGGTAAAGGCGCAGGGAAGTGATGCACCCCCACCCTCCCTCAAGGCCAGCACATTCCCCCCAGCAACTGCTTCGAGCTGCTCCCTGGATGGGGCGGGGTGCGACGGCAGTGGAGGGGGGTCTGGCACAATCGCAACTGCAATTGACGTTTGGGTGGCCTCGTGTCCTAGCTCAGCAGGCACAGCGCGCTGCAATTCGCGAGGACGAGGCTGAAAAAGATGTTCCTTCGAGGTCTTGCCCCGCAAGCGATACCTCGTTCGGCCGTTGGGCCGACTGGAAGATGAAGGTGAGTCCTCAATGGCATCACCTGAAGTGGCGGCCGAAGAGGTGGCATTACCTGTCTGCGAATTCTCATAACCATGACCCTTGGACGAGAGATCCGCGGCAGGGGCCGACCTAAGAATCGGCCTAGTGAAACAAGTCCGAGAAAGCGCACCCCTGGCTTGTCGGACAATTATCGGTGCATGCGTGCCAAAGCGCCTCACTTCGACTGGGCCCCAAGAGACCCTGCTGGGGCCTACAGGTTGGACCCGTCTTCCAGCTCATACCCCTGGCACTGCATCTTCTTGGGGGGGGACCTGTTGGGCGAGTCCCCCATGTTCTCCTCTTTGTTTCCCTCCTCGAGCGGTCGAGTCCTCGAGGCCGCAGGAGGTGCCTCCTCTGCTGCTGCCGCTGCTGCTGCCGTCGGTCCCGCCGAGGCCGCCGCGGCCGGCGCTGAGGGGGCTGCCGCTGCCTGCGGGCGAGGCGCCGCGGCCGACGATGCTGCTGCCCAGGCTGGGGGAAACAGCGTCACAGGCGCTGGCTGCGGGGGGTCCACTGGCGACCCAGGCGAGCGCTGCGTCGGCGGTGGCGTGTGGGAGCGCTGCGTCTGACTGGTCAAGTCGATGGAGGCCCCCTGGATGTGCTGCAAGAGGTGAACTGGCCCTGGGATCATTTCCTCCGCCATCATTGGCTGTGTCGGAACCAACAACATGGGGTCGATCGGCATGACCTCCTCCTGGACTCCCTCCTCTGCAGCTCCGCTGTCACTCTGGAAACGCCCATTACCTTCGGGATGTCTGGGACCGCCTTCTCCTCGGCCTGGGCCCTCGTCTCGGCTGCCGCGCCGAGGTTGGGGGCTCTGGCTGGCGTCGGCGATGCCGACTGCCTCTTCGGTGGCGGCGTCTTTGCCACAGGGCCCTCTGCCGAGCACGATGGTGCCGAGCCTCCGCACGGGTCCTGGACGATCTTCGCCATGTTCGCGCTGCTCTGGGGAGGCGCCCTCGGCCCCATGGCTGGCGCTGAGCCTTGGGGGGCTGCGCCAAAACCTGGCGCAGTCAGGGCGGCATCTCTCGGCATGCACTCTGGCGCCAACCCCTGATGGTCAGGGGGGCTCGTGCTGGGGTGCGGGAGTCCCGTGATCACTGCCCGCTGCGCCTGCTGAATCGTCTGCGCGTCCATGAGCACATCTCCTGCCGTTGCGCCGATGCCGACTCCCAAGACCCTGGCCAGGGCGAAAGCGTGGAAGTTCTGGCCCGTCTGCATCCTCGAGAGGTGCTCCTGGATGGCCTGCTGCTGGGCCTGCACGGTTTTCATCTGCTCCGTCATCGCTGTGATGGCCGCTGCCGTTGGGCCGTCATCTCCCGCACCCCACGGGCCATTAGGCCTGGCGCCGCGGGGGCTGGCGGGCTCTGGCGCCGTCGGCGCTGCTGCAGCTGCGGCTGCCTGGCCGCGCGTCGCCCCAGAGGCCGCGCGCGGGGCCGCCTTCTGAGGCGGCTGGTACATATACTTCTGCTGCTGTGGCTGGTTAGGCATTGGCGGCGGCGGCGGCGGCACTCTGTTCGCTATCGCCTCCGCCGCGGCCTTGGCTGACTGAGCCTTTGCCTCTGCCTGCGCTGCCGCCCTCTCGGCCGGCGCTTGCACCCATGGCCTCTGGGCGCTGCTGGCGGCCCTGAGGCCGTGCTCGCTTCCTCCTGGCGGGGCCATCAGCCAGTCCTCATCGTGGTCTGGCGCGTCCTCCGCTTCACGGAGCTGCTGGATGGAGTTCTGCAGTTTCTGCACCATCAGGCAGAGCGTCGCCTCCTCGTCCAGCAGCTCCTCGACCTTGGTTCGGATCTTGCCGAGCCTCTCCTTGGCGCTGATGAGCTGGGCCTTCAGCTCATGCAGCTGCTTCTCCGAGCCCTTGCTGGCGCCAATCATGTACTTGAGCACGCCGATATCGAACTCCAGGGCAGGGTCCTCCTTCCCTGCGTCACGGACCGCGACGAGGAGGTTGGCAAACTTCTGGAGCTTCGACTGGGCCTTCGACTTGTAGATCTTCAGCTCATCCGCCTCTGGCGGCGGTGGTTCCCACACCGTGATGTTAGCAATCGCTTCATCAGGTGCTGCAACTGGAATCTGCGCAATCAGTTCCCTGATGCTGGCGGACTTCTTCTGGTCCCTCATTCTGCTGGCAGAACGTCTGGTGGGGTCGGGGCGAGGAGCCCACACGTTGCCGCAAGAGCAAGTCCACAGAGAGTTCGGATTCCTGGTCTCACACTGCCTGCATGTCCACGTGCCTCCTCCCATCGCGCTGTGGTGCGACTCGAGGAGGCGCTTGGCCTGGAGCACGCTGAGGAGCAGCCGAGCTCGCCCCCGCTCTGCTCGCTGCCTCTTGTGCCAGGCCGGCTCGGGGGAGCCTCTGCGGCGCCCCGAGCGCGCCGTGTGTCGCGCGCGCCCTCTGGTGCTCAGCCGCGGGCCTGGCCGCGGGAGCGTTCGCGAGAAAGTGTCGCGAGGGGGGCGCGGCGCCTGAGCCCTGTGCTCCGCCAAAATGGCCTGAGTCCTCCTCCTCCTCCTCCTCCTCCTCCTCCTCCTCCTCCTCCTCCTCCTCCTCCTCCTCCTCCTCCTCCTCCTCCTCCTCCTCCTGGTCCTCCTCCTGGTCCTCCCGAGCCACGACAGGCGCGGAGGAAGGGTGAGACGGAGCGGCTGGGACGGCGGAGGCGTCTCGCAGCCGTGCGCGCCCCTGCCCGAAGAGAGCCCCCCGCGTGGCTCCCCCGGGAGGCCCGCACCCATCGCGCCCCCTGCCCGAAGGGAACCCCCCTGGGAGCTCCCCCCTCCCGCCCCCGCCTGCTCAGAAGCAATCCTCCCCTCCCCTCCTCCGCCTCCCCTCCCCTCCCCTCCCCCCCCTCCCCCTCCTCCTTTTCCCCCTTCTCCTCCTCCTCCTCATCCTTCTCCTCCTGCTCCTCCTCCTCCTCAGCCTCCTCTTCTTAGCATTAGTTGTATTAGTCGCCTTCTTCGTATTAATCTTATGCTAATAACACGATGAGTCGCATTAGTATTATTATGATTAATATGCACATTATTCATATTAGTACTAGCAGTTGTATGGTTCGTCCCGTCTGTCAGTTAATGAGTTGCTTTCTTTCGAAGTATGACAAATATCATCAATGCCATTAGCATTCGTGATTCGCACTATCATTCGTATTATTAGTCTCCGTATGAGTACTAGTAATATTGTGGTGTGTCTTCATAATCTTGATACTATTACTCTTACTCTATTACTCTTACTCTGAATTATGTTGGCATTACTATTGGTGATAATATGAACCCTCCTCCTCAACCTCCTCTTCCTCCTCCTCCTCCTCCTCCTCTCCCTCCTCCTCCTCCTCATCCTCATCTTCTTCATCATCATCATCATCAGCAGCAGCATCATCATCAGAATCATCATCATCAGCATCAGCAGCATCATCATCACCATCATCATCATAATCATCATCATCATCATCATCATCATCATCATCATCATCATCATCATCATCATCATCATCATCCTCATCCTCATCCTCATCCTCATCCTCATCCTCATCCTCATCCTCCTCATCCCTTCTCCTCCTCATCCTCCTCCTCATCATCCTCCTCCCTCCCTTCCCCTCCCCTCGTGACTACCGACTCCGCTGGACCTCCCAGGAGCCCACGAAAGCGGCGACAGTTGCTCAGTCCGCAGCCCCCCAGGGAATCGCGAGGTCTCGACGGGGTGCGCGTGACTACCGCCTCCGCTGGACCTCCCAGGAGCCCACGAAAGCGGCGACATTTGCGTAGTTCGCAGCCCCCCAGGGAGCCGCAAGGTCTCATCGGGGTGTGCGTGACTGCCGCCTCCGCTGCACCTCCCAAGAGCCCACGAGAGTGGCGACGTTGGCGCACTTTGCAGTCCCCAGGGGAGCCGCGAAATCTCGACGGGGTGCGAGTGACTACCGACCCCTCTGGACCTCCCAGGAACCTACGAAAGGGGCGGCAGTTCCGCAGTTCGTAGCCCTCAGGGAGCTGCGAGGTCTCGACGGGGTCTGGGTGACGACCGACTCCGCTGCACCTACCAAGAGCCCACGAAAGCGGCGACATTTGCATAGTTTACAGCCCCCCAGGGAGCCGCAAGGTCTCGACGGAGTGTGCATACGAAAGTAGCGGCAGTTACGCACTTCGCAGCCCCCCAAGAGAGCCGCGAGATCTCGGCTGGGTCTCACTCCGCTGTGCCTCCCAGGAGCCCAAGGGACGAGGAGGCCCAAGGGACCCCAAGGACCAAGGAGTTCAAAATCCACCACGGAGCCGCGAGAGGAATGAAGAGGAGGCACGAAGAGGAGGAGGATGAGTAGGAGGAGGAGGAGGCAGCAGGAGGAGGCAGAAGGAGGATGGAGACAACCGTGCCCTATTCAAAACGAGAACCCAACACAGGAGGGTCAGGGAAAAAACGACGGGCCTGCGCCATGGTCCGGTATCTGGGCAAGATGACGAAGACGCCGCCGCCGAGCACCAGCGCCAGCACGGGCACCGCGAGCTGCGCGCACAGATCCGCGCTTCCAGTGTGGGCCGGCTCCTGGCGAGGAGGTGCGCGAGACACTGGACGGCCAACCCCGGGAGGAAAAAGGCGAAGAAGCACAGCCAAACACGCGCGCACACAATTCTCTCGGACGCAACCAGCGGGCAGTGCCACGGGACACATTGGCAAATAATGCACGAAGTTCGGGAAGTAGCGTAGTCAAGCGATGATCCCACATGCGCGCAATGGCGACCTGGGGTCGCAAAAAACGGCTGTGCAAAGCAGGGCGAAAAAGACGACGCGCGCGCGCGCGCACACACACACACAGACACACGTAATGCTCCACCAGCGGGGTGACTGCACAGTCGCGGCCACTAAGCCACCACCCCCCACACACACACACACACACACACACACACACACACACACACACACACACACACACACACACACACACACACACACACAAACACACAGACACACACACACACACACACACACACATACACGTGTGAATATACACATGATACCGGAGAAAAATCCCAATCAAGGCTATAGAGTTGCAGGGCTATAGGGCTATTGGGCTATTGGGCTATAAGGCTATAAGGCTATAGGGCTATAGGGCACCCCCGGGCACCCCCGGGCACCCCCGGGCACGCCAGGGCACCCGGGCACCCGGGCACCCGGGCACCCGGGCACCCCCGGGCACCCCCCGGGCACCCGGGCGTGCAACGAAAATCGGCGGCCAACCTCACCCCCGGGCACCCCCGGGCACCTGGGCACCCAGGCGTGCAGCGAAAATCGGTGGCCACGCTAACCTAACCATATGAATCCGCTAGGACCCCTACAGAGGCACACTGATTGAGGAATATAAAGACATACACGCATGCATTACATACAGACATGCATGCATACATATATATATATATATATATATACACGTACATACATACATACATACATACATACATACATACATACATACATGCATACATGCATGCATGCATGCATGCATGCATGCATGCATGCATGCATACATACATACATACATACATACATACATACATACATACATACATACATACATACATACATTACGTACGTACATACATACATACATACATGCATGCATACACTAATATATGTACATATAAGATCAATCATACATACATACATGCATGGATACATACATGCATGCATACATACATTAATTACACACCTACATACATGCATACCTACATACCTACCTGCCTACATACCTACATGCGGGCATACATACATACATGCATGAATGCATGCATGCATACGTACATGCAGACATATCTGCATACACACATGCATACATATATACAGAAAGAAAACATGCGAACATACTGACATACATACATGCATGCATGCATGTATGCATACATACATACAGACAGACATGCATACATGCATACATGCATGCATACCAACATGCCCACATACCTACATACCTGAATACTTACATACACGCATGCATGCCGCTATACATACATACAGATAGACAGACAGACAGACAGACGTACATACATACAGACATACATACAGCAATGCAAATATGTATATACATACAGACAGACAGACAGACAGACAGACAGACATATGTACATACATTGCATACTTACATACATACATTGCATGCATGCATGCACACACATACGTACACACGCATACATATATATATATATATACATATATATATGCATACCGACATACACACAAACATACATACATACATACATGCATACATACATACATACATACATACATACTTACATACATACATACTTACATACATACATACATACATACATACATACATACGCCACCGTGCCTGCGCGGAGTGGGCGAGTTAGAATGCTCCTGTGGCCCCGCTAGGAGTGTTTTTTAAATGTTTTCTAGGGCCGACCCCCTCCCTGGTCAGTGCGCGTCCCTAGAGAACCGCCCCTTCAGAAATTGCTCCCCCACGCTCTCTTCGGCCTCCAAACGGCCAAGATGGCCTCCAAGACGGCTTCCAAGACAGCCAAGGCGACATCAAAACGGCCTAAGATGGCCCAAGACAGCTCAAGAGCCTCTTGAGAGAGCCTCAAGACTGCTCAAGATAGCCCCAGAAGGCCTCAAGACGGCCTTGAAGGCCGCCAAAACGGCCCAAGAGAGGTCCAACACGCTTTCCTGGAGAGCCCGAAGAGGGCAAGACCACTGGTGTTCCGCAGGTGTTTCAAAGATTTTGAGGTTCTCGCCTGTTCGGGCTTCCGACAACCCAAGACTGCCCAAGAGGCTTCCAAGATGCCTCCAAGGTAGCTCCAAGACAGCACAAGAGGCCCCCAAGAGGTCCCCAAGTCGGCCCAAGAGGACCCAAAGAGCGCTCAAGGGGCGACCAAAGAAGGCCTCAAGGCGGCCTTGAAGCGCTCCAAGAGAACAGCAAGAAGGCCCAAAGTGGCCTCGTGGACTGTCTTGGGCGATCGGAAGCTCAAACATGCCGGAGCCTCAAAATCCTTCAAACACATAAGGGAAATCAATCTTCTTGGACTGCTCGGGCTCTTCTGGAGGGCATCTTGGAGACTTCTTTGGCCGTCTTGGGGGCCTCTTGATCTGTCTTGGGGGCCTTCATGGGAGCCTCATGGCCTCCAGGTCGGCTTTCAAGGCAGCCAACATGACGCCAAGATGGCCCAAGACGGCTCAAGAAGCTCCCAAGACAGCTCCAAGACAGATCAAGAGGCACCCAAGACGGCCCGAGAGGTCTCCAAGAGGCCCTCCTGGGACCCGAGGAGGTCAAACCCATTGATTTGCCACTGGTAATTGACACGTTCAGGTTTCCGACCGCCCTAGACGGCCCAAGAAGCCTTCAAGAGGCCTGCAAAATAGCCCCAAGACAGCCCAAGAGGCCCCCAAGAGGGCCCAAAGTCGGCCCCAGAGGATCCAAATATCGCCCACGGGGCTCTAAAGAGGGCCCCAAGACTGCCGTGAACCGCTCCAAGAGGGCACCAACGCGGCCTAGAACCCCCAAGGCGGCTTCCATACGCGTCAGACGGACCGAGTCCCCTCAAGGCGGCGCAAGAGGCCTCAAGAGGCCCCCAAAAGGCCCCCAAGAAACTGTCAGGAAGCTCCCGGGAGGCTGCCAGGAAGCCAAGAGAAGGCCCCAAGAAGCCTTCCCTTCCTCATCCTCATTTTCTCCCTCTCCTCCTCCTCCTCCTTCTCGTCCTCCTCCTCCTCCTCCTCCTCCTTCTCCTCCTCTTCTTAATAGAATGAGTAGGATGATGATGATGATGATGATGATGATGATGATGATGATGATGATGATGATGATGGTGATGATGATGGTGATGATGATGATGATTCGTAGTAGTAGTAGTAGTAGTAGTAGTAGTAGTAGTAGTAGTAGTAGTAGTAGTAGTAGTAGTAGTAGTAGTAGTAGTAGTAGTAGTAGTATTAGTAGTAGTAGTAGTAGTAGTAGTAGTAGTAGTAGTAGTAGTAGTAGTAGTAGTAGTAGTAGTAGTAGTAGTAGTAGTAGTAGTAGTAGTAGTGGTAGTAGTAGTAGTAGTAGTAGTAGTAGTAGTAGTAGTAGTAGTAGTAGTAGTAGTAGTAGTAGTAGTAGTAGTAGTAGTAGTA
>CAUYUJ010007748.1:0-12500 GCA_963575745.1 Prorocentrum cordatum
CCTCCTTTTCCTCCTCCTCCTCCTCCTCCTCCTCCTCCTCCTTCTACTCCTCCTCAGTCCTCCTCCTCCTCCTCCTCCTCCTCCTCCTCCTCCTCCTCCTCCTCCTCCTCCTCCTCCTCCTCCTCCTCCTCCTCCTCCTCCTCCTCCTCCTGTCGATCCTGTCGATCCTTGCGCAGCCAAGCTCCTCCAGGCGAGACAACTGGGCGGCGGGCGACGGCGAGCGACGCGAAAACGAGGCCAGGGCCAGCAGGCGCGACCGCACCGCTAGGGCCCCGACCGATGGAGGGGCACAGGCCGACCCACGAAGGATTTGGGGGACGGATCCTTCCCCTCCTTTGGCTGCTTGAGGGTCTTCTCCGCTGGCTTGTTGGGAGGCGCGCCAGGGCACGGCCCTCCCAAAAGGCACAGCTTGACAGACCCAAAAGCAGCGCACGAATTACACCAAACAACACGCCCGCCGCTAATCCAGAGCTTATGGCTGGAGTGGGCGAGCCCGGCAAGCCTGGGGAGGCCCGAGCACGGCAGTGCGCACACTGACACCTCAGAAAACCCCGCGGCACCACAGTTGACACAGAGATAGGCCCCCTTCCCCTTTGTGCCCGTCCTCTGGACGGCATGCCCCTTGAAATCACAGACCAAAATTAAATGGTCTTGCTCGGGGCGGGGGGGGGCCTTACATTTCTGGACATCGGGGAAATTCTGCTTGCTGAGCCTCTCCCCAAAGCACGCAATGAACTTACTGAAGTCTGCTACCTCCGAACTTCTCTGTCTCTGGAGGGCGCGGAGGCGAGGATTGCAAGGGTGCTCCAGGGCTCCGCGCTTCGCCAGACCGTCAGCAATGCCGTTGCCGACCCAGGCCCAGTGAGGGGCCTCAGAGGTCTCTAGACACCTGCTCCATGAAATGTGACTCTTAATTTTGTGCAGGCAGATCATTCCTAGACCTATATCTAGAACGCGACCCCATACGAGCTCCCAGACCTCCGAGAAAACAACCTCCGACATGTCCGACTCGGGCCCGCGGGCCCACACGTCCAAGACAGCCTGGCAATCAGTGTAGATCTGGGTGCACTGCGAGGGCCCAATGAGCTTGAGGGCCATCAGCAGCGCATACAGTTCTCCTGCTCCTGATTCCTGGACGGGATGAGGAAGGGGTCCAAACGCACTGCCCTCGCAACGACTGCTCTGATCCATGGCAACCACTGCCCACCCTGCACGCGCAGCATACAGGGAAGTCGTGTCGAAACCTGAGCCGTCGATGCATATCCTGCTGCCTAGGAAACCTGCTTCTGGCACTTTATCCCACCGCCAGGTCTCGGCCGTGGACACCTTGGGCCAGTCGTACCCTGGGTCTGCACAGAGCGCTCTCGTCGACAAGAGATCGTAGGCGCCCAGCTGCAAGCCTCTGTCCACGCACAGCGGCAGGTCTAGGTCCCGCCTAAACATAAAGAACCCGTCACACTGGAACAAACGATGCTGTGGCGTGCCGTTATACATGCCGCAGACCCTGCACAGCGGCGCGATGGCTCGCCTGTCCTGAAATAACACATCCTGAGTGGGATGACCTCCTGCAACTACATTACACAGAAAGGCGGCCGCTGAGTTTCTCCCCGCCTTCCTGAGGCCTCTGAGGGTATCCATGATGGGCCCCAGGAGGGGAGGAACCACCCGCTCAGGATCTTCGGGATCAGGGACCCCAACATGCTCCAGAAGCCTCATGTGCGTACTGTAGTCAATCAACTTAGTGAGGGTGCGCTTCCCGAAGTGGTTGAGGTCCAGTAGGAAGCCACGGCAAGACTCCCAGGTGTCCCAAGCAGTAAACCTCCAGCCCAGACGATCCAGGGTAGCCCACACAGCTCCAGCAGGCCCCCGAACCTTGTCCCAAGTCCTGGAGGCAGCCTTGGGGTAGGCCTGCACGCAGGCCCTCATGATATGCTCGGGGACCCATTTCTGTTTCACAGCCTGTTGCCACATCTTGAGGGGCAGGAGGTTGGCCTGGAACACCGGGTCCAAGCCCCTGGTCGGGCCCAATAAAAAACTGCAGAGTCCTGGAACGGCCCCTCGCTTTGCCGAACGATGCCTGACCTATGATAGAGCGAAGCTTCATGACCGTGGAAGTGTTCATGCCTATGACCGCAGTGCCGTAAAAAGCTGCTGGCAATCCACCTGTCTTCACGACCTTGCACAAGCCCGAGTAGCCCGAGCGGAGGCCCCTAAATCGGCGAACTCGGGGCCCAAAACTCTCCCATCTCGATCCCTGGACTGGAGTTCGGCGCCGACCTGCAGTGTAGTCAACCCCAAGGTTGCGAGCTGACTTAACCACCTGGAATTTCCAACGCAAAAGTCGTGTTTTCACCCGAACCTCGATGTCCCGAGAAGTCGCCGTGATCAGGCCTTTCGTGGGAGAGATCAGGAAACCAAGTTTCTCCAGGTTGTTGCACAGGGTAAAAGTAGCATCGGCCGCCGTTCTCGCCACCGCCCTAGGCTTACCTGTAGCACCACACGTAATATCGTCAACAACATTGTAGATCCGAACCGAAGGGAACTTCGAAACCACCTGGTCTAGCGGGTCGAGAAGGAGGCACTTTAGCAGGGTGGTGGCGAACGTGCAGCCTTCCAAGATCGCCTGGATGCAGGCGACAAACTCAGAGCAGACCCTGCCCACCTGCAAGACCCTCTGGCCCCTGTACAAGCAGAGGAGGTAGCGCAGGCGATGCAGAGGGAAACCGTGCTTGATGGCCGCCGAGGCCAAGAAGAAATGAACCACCTTCTCATAGCACTTGGTCATATCGACCAAAACAGAAGCCGCCGAATGCCCAAAAACGCACGCGTGCTCCATCCTAATAGCCTGCTCCCAAACAGCTCTTTCGCACGATCGCCCCCTGCTTCCGAAATGGCAAGGCCTGTCATGGGCCCGCTCCCAACGATCAGCCTGTACCCGAGAATATTTTCCAAGGCACCTGACACTTCCTGACAAGATTCCGATGGGCCGAACTCCACCTTCCTCGTCCTTGGGGATCATGGCAATGATAATCGTGGCCAGGACCTCGGGAAGCTTGCCAAGAGACTCCATCCAAAACCAGAGGGCAGCCACGCACTCCAGAGCCCCGTCGCTGAGGATCTCGAAATCCCTGGGGTGTGTCCTATCCGCGCCTATCGCCGTCCTAACCTTGAACTTACTGGAGCACTTTCGGATCTGATCGGGCGTGGCCAAGACCATGGGCTCCTCGGAGGACTCGGAGATCTTCTCTGTGAGGAGGCTGATGGGGTCAGGGAGGTCCTGCATGCTAGGCAAGGGGCCCCATATCTTAGCCCATTCGTCCATGAGGTCGTCGATGCGCCCCATGGGCCCCTTGGGGGGCCCTCCCTTCGGGTTCGAAGGAACCCATCCCAAGGGGACCTTGGTGAACTTGTGGGCCAATCCAGCCCCATTGTCCAGACTTGTCTGGACCCAAGCTCTCCAGGCCTTGCCCCGATCCGATTGAAACTGCTCGTCAAGCCGCTCTGCATTACGCTTGGCCTCGGCGCACAACTGCACGAGGCCACAGAAGTCGAGGCAACACAGGTCGGTCTCAGAGACCGCGCACTCTTGCCAAAAAGGGTCGGCACGGAGCGCTGCAGGCCCTTGTAGCACTTGGAGAAAAAGTGGTCTGGCAACTGGTCGGTCCATAGGCACTCCTTTCCTGACGAGATAGCTAAGCTCCTGAATGTGGATGGACCACTTCCTCCAAGCTCTCCCTTTGGCCGAAGAAACAGGGTAAGCACCGCCCGAGACTGGTACAGCTGGATGGATTTTAGTCTTCATTCCTTTGGCCCGACCGCGATACTTGTGCGCATCGCTCTTGCCAATACCGTGGATGCCTATCATCTCATCCTCGAAAGGCTTGCAAAACCTAGCGTAGCCTCTGTCCAGAGCTGCCTGGTCGCCGCGCGCCTCGAGCTGAGCTAAACATGCAGACCAATCTGGAGGTGGAGGCCGCGGACCGAGCGGGGCTTCTCGAGGGAACACCTTAGGACCTACAAGGACCCTGGTCTTGAGCTCTCTGGGGGCACCTGAGAGGTCCAGCGTGACGGGCCAATGCGGGGCAGTAGTACCACGTTTGTTAACCGAAACAGCGTCGAACAACGGCCCGAGCGACTTCGAGATGACGAAAAAGTCGATGGTGGTCCAGGAAGTCGACGATTTTCGACATGTCGGCTCGGAAGTGTGGAAGATTGCACCCCAAATCTTGTCAGCCCAACCCGTGTCCGCAAGCAGCTTCGGCGATGTATTGAAATCCCCCCCTATCACGAAGGGTAGCTGCCAACCATGGAGCTCCTCGCCAAGCCTGTTGAGGATCTGGAAACTGTTGAGGCCCAAGGGATCATCGCAATCGAGATAGAGCGAAAACACCGCGATGCCTCCTGGCACAATCATGTCCAACCAAACTCCGCATATTCGGTGTGGCTGAGGAAAGGGGCGGACCAGCGGTAAGGACCCCATCCCGATGTGACTCCTGACCGCAATCCCCGTCCCACCACTGAGCCCACCCTTGTCTGTGGTTCTGCTTGGGCGCACTAGAGCATTCCAACCCAACTGACGTAGCTGGTGGGTACCCTCCCGATGATCATCTCCAAAAGCGAAATCCTGGAAAACGACAACCTGGCCGAAGGACTCAGACTGCTAATAAGTCTTCAGAGATTTCCAAGAGGATGCGTTACAGGTTTCAATAGTCATGCAACGGCGGCCTCCTTTCCTCGAAATCCCAGCACTACAATCAGCAGACAGACCTTGACTGGCGTCAGCAGAGCCGAGGTTGCCCCCATCACCAGGACGGAGACTCAGCGGTCGATGCTGCGCGTCTGAGGCCTGCTGCGTCCTGCAAAACCCCACCACGCCCCCTGCACGCGCTGTTTCCCTCGCCTCCTGTGGAGAGGGTGCCCTGGCTGAGGCATAGGTAGGTGGCGACTGTGAACCTGGGAGCCCCAACGGGTCCCAGGATTTGCGTCCTAACACCGAGCTCGTACCCCCAGTCGAGCGAGTAGACGTAGCTCTGGTCGTGGCCATAGTCGAAGGTTGCGCCGCCCCCGCCGACGGCGACTGAACACGATGACGGGGTTGAACACCAGGAAGACTGCACGAGATACGCGCCGCTCCCGCCGACGGCGACTGCACACAATGACGGGATGCTTCGCTTCCTGAACCTGACGAGCCGTTTTTCCTCACTGCATGGAACAAAACGCGGGGAGGAGGGTACTGGCACTCCCAATGCATAGCCGAGGAAGCTGAGATCGTCCACGGACTGCTTGGCCAGCATGGGGCAATTTCGGGCTGCCCCCAACCTAGTGTGGGAGAACACGTGGCAATCGCTTCGGGAGGCAAGCCGTGCCCCGAACATGTGGCGCTCTCTTCCTGCCATCCTCGCTCCGATTCCCAACCCCAGGGTCCCACTTGGCGGTCCCAGCACCACGATGACACTGGCCTACCAAGGGTTTCGTCTGAGGGGGGTCCCAGAGGCCTCATGGCAGGTGAGTCTAGCGACCAAGAGCGAGTAGCCATCCACGAAGCCCAGGTGGCAATCGTAGATGCTGGGGCCCACACGTCAAAGGCCTGGCCCAGGATCACCAACACTGGCCACCCCAGCCGCGACACTAGACGCCTTGGCAAACTGCCGCTCCAAGTCGAACTGCTCCACGTCCACGGGCGCCGCGAAAGCCCCCGAAGCCGCCGATGCCGAAGCTGAAGCCAGCGCCTCCTGGGAAGGTGGCTGCGGTGGCCGCGGCGGCAGGCCTGCCGCAGCTGAGGAGGCCTCGCCGGGCTGGGGGGCCGCAGCTGGGGCAGCGGCCTGGGGCGGAGCGGGGCCCTCCGCCGCCCCATCGCCCTCAGCCTCCTCGCTAGTGCGACGGCGCTTGGCAGCCATTCTCTGGCGGAAAGCCCGCTGCTCCTCCACCAGCTCCTGCGCCCTCGTGCGGACCGCTCCGAAGGCGTCGGCGACTGCTTTCTTGATGACCTGCCCCACCTCGGCCTTACGCTTCTCGACCTCCTCACGCTCCGACGCTGATATCTCGATCCCCTCGGCCTCGAGACCGAACAAACCGTCATCCTCAAGCACCTCGAACCCCTCGCCGTCCAAGAGCTTAGACAGATGCAGCCCATGGCGGACCTGCCCCTGTGGTTCTGGACGAACTTGTGGGACTCCTGCCGCGAGCAAGGTGACCGCTTCGTGGTACTTGGCCTGGCACAGCTCATAGTCCTGAAGGGCCAACACCGCCTGCTTCTGGGCCTGCACGTACTGGTCGCGCAATGAGTCCGCTGTCTTGACGCGCTTGTCCAGCTGCTGCTTGGCCTCCCGCATCGCGTGCTGGGCCGCTCCCACCGACGGTTGCTTGGGCTCAGCAGCACGCTGCAGCCTGTCGATGAGGCCCTGGTAGTACTTGACATTCTGGCCGTCGCCCAGGCTCTCGAAAGTGCGGAGCAGGCCCTGCAGCTTGGGTATATCCTCAACCTTGTACTTCGAGTCCTTGTCAGCATTCGCGCTAGCCATGGCGCTAGGCGGGATCCAACCTGATGCCTGAAGCTGGAGCCCCGCTGGGAGCACCTGTTGCAGGGGCGGCGGTGGGCCGAAATAGGCCTGCGGACCCACCTGCTTCGGGCCAGGGAAGGTGAGCAGGTAGCCCTTGCCCCCCTTGGGCTCCCCCTTCTTGCCCTTGCCCTTGCCACCTCCTTTCGGTCCCTTGGCCGACTCGCCGTGTGCTGGCAGGGAGCCCAGTGGCGGAAGCTCCGCCCACACGCCCTGGGCTGGCGCCTGGGCGGTAGGCTGCACGTAGGACAGGGGCTGGAGGCAGTGCTTGCAGAACCAGAAGCGGGGAAGGTTCTTCTTGCAGCCACAGTGGGGACACGGAGACTTCGAGGAACCACTGCTGTCCTCGTCCTGCTTCTTGACTGGCCCCACCCACGTCCACTGCCGAGCATCGCCCTTATCGTCACGCATACTAGGCTGGCCGCGACGAGAAGAAACCATCGGAGCGCGGGGGGTGGTCTACGCACAGAGAAAGTAATTGTAGAAACTTGCTCCAGCAAGAGCTCACAAAATCTGAAGCCAGAAACTGGCCGCAGGATCACAGGCGGGGGCGCGCCTCCCCCACGCCAAAAAGGCCTCAGTCCCTGAGCGAAACGCTACGGACTTGAGCCAAAATGGCTACGGACCCCTCCTCCTCCTCCTCCTCCTCCTCCTCCTCCTCCTCCTCCTCCTCCTCCTCCTCCTCCTCCTCTCCTCCTCCTCCCTCCTCCTCCTCCTCCTCCTCCATCCTCCCTCCTCCTCCTCCTCCCCTCCCCTCCCCCTCCCCTTCCCCCTCCCACCCCTTCCCCCTCCCCCTCCTCCTCATCCTCATCCTCTCTTTCTTCCTCCTCCTCCTCCTCCCCCTCCTCCTCCTCCTCCTCCTTCCTCCTCCTCCTCCTCCTCCTCTCCTCCTCCTCCTCTCTCCTCCTCCTCTCCTCCCTCCGCGCCTCCTGCTCTCTCCTCCTCCTCCTCCTCCTCCTCCTCCTCCTCATCCTCCTCCTCCTCCTCTCCTCCTCCTCCTCCTCCTTCCCTCCTCCTCCTCCTCCTCCTCCTCCTATCCTCCTCCTCCCCCTCCCCCTCCCCCCCCTCCCCCCCTCCCTCCCCTTCCCCTCCCCTCCCCCCCTTCCGCCTCCCCCTCCTCCTCCTCCTCATCCTCTTCCCTCCTCCCCCTCCTCCTCCTCCTCCTCCTCCTCCTCCCGCTCTCCTCCTCTCCTTCCCCTCCTCCTCCTCCTCCTCCTCCTCCTCCTCCTCCTCCTCCTCACTCGTCCTCCTCCCCCTCCTCCTCCTCCTCCTCCTCCTCCTCCTCCTCCTCCTCCTCCTCCTCTTCATCTCCTCCTCCTCCTCCTCCCCCTCCCCTCCTCCTCTCTCCTCCCCTCGTCTTTTATTCGTATTATTCTTCTTATTATTATTATTCTCTTCTCCTATTATTATTCTTATTCGTATTCTTCTTATTCTTCTTCTTATTATTAGTATTATTTTTCTTATTATTCCTTAATACATTCTTCTTATTCGTCCTCCTCCTCCTCCTCTCCTCCTCCTCCTCCTCCTCCTCCTCCTCCTCCTCTCCTCCTCCCTCCTCCTCCTCCTCCCTCTCCCCCTCCCCCCCCCTCCCCTCCTCTCCTCCTCCTCCTCCTCCTCCTCCTCCTCCTCCTCCTCCTCCTCCTCCTCCTTCTCCTCCTCCTCCTCCTCCTAGCCATTTCGCACTCGAGCAGTGTTGCAGGTACGTACTATGAAGTGGCATCGTGCCTGCGAGCCATTTCAGCGATTGCGGCCCAGGATCTTACATGTGCCCTTCTCCAAACGATGTGCTGCCGGGCCCGAAGTACCCCACGTGGGGGTGCAAATGCGGGACTGACGGGAACTGGGCCAGCAGGCTCAAGTGCAGAGGATGTCAGCAGCCAGCCCCTCAGCGGATCCAAGCTGATGCCAAGGCAGCCGCGCAGCAGCTCCGCAGCCCCTCCCAGCGTGGGCCCAAGGGCGCGTGGGCCAATGGGCCGCCAGGCGAGTCGGCATCCATCAAGGCGCTCAAGGCCGAGCTCAGTGCCTTACGCGCTCAAGTCGGGGGAGGCGGAGGCGGAGCGGCCCAGCGTCCAGCGACGCAGCCGCAGCAGCCCCAGTCTGACCTCACGTTCGGACAGGTGGTGCAGTTTCTCAAGGCCTACAAGGTTGATGATGCTGTCATCACATCGGCGCAGCAGAAGCAGATCGCGGAGCAGGAAGTCAGGCCAACATCTGCCATTGCTGCCCACCACAGGGTGGAGAACTCGAAGAAGAAGGTGGAGCGCCTGGAGCAGAAGGTGCTCAGCTTCACGCAGCAGCGGGACGAGCTGGACAAGGCCATCACCGACGCCGAGACCCAGCTCACGGAGGCGCGCTCGGAGCTGGAGCGGAACATCAAGGTATCGCACCGTGCGCACCTTGAGCAGACCGCCGGCCCGTTCGAGTTCGGTTTCGCAGGCCTCGCGACATCAGTCAAGGAGTCGGCAGATGGGCGCCAGGCTCTCGAAGTGTTGCGCAGGCTTCAAGAATCGGCTGCCAAGCAAGCCGCCGAAGAGGCAGCGGCTGCTGCTCAAGCCGGCGCCGCTTCTGCTACTACAGCTGGCGCTGGCGCTCCCGGTGCGGGCGCCGCAGGCGGGGGCGCTCAGAATGGGGCAGCAGCTGGAGCAGCTGGGGCAGCTGGCTTCTCCAAGATGGAACAAGACGACTTCGACGACGCGGAGTTCCATGCAGGCCTCAAGCGACTATATGACAGCGGAGCTGAGAAGGATGCCGTCGCCAAGTTCATTGCGGAGCACTCGGCGAAGAAGCAGCGGCGGCTTTGATGCAGCAGGTGACGAGTTATCGCTGGAGGACTGGCCGCCGCTCGGGGCGGCGCCCCTGCCCAAGAGGCCTGCCCGGCACCCTGCCGCGCGGCGGGAGGCGGGTGCAGCCCCAGCGGACCTCCAGACGTTCTGGGACTACAACGCGATCGACGTGGAGTGGTCCTGTGCCTTCGCCGCGCCCGCGGCGCAGGCTCCGCCTCGGATGTCTCCGAGCGGAGGCATGCCAGCCCCCGAGCGAAGAGGCGGCGGCAGGCCTCCTTCGGGCCAAGGGGAGAGGGATTCAGCCCCTCATCGCCACACCCCTTGGCCCACATCGGCTTCGAGTTCCTTGACGAGTGCTGGACCATCTGCGTCGAGTGGCGCACTCACGGCCCCAGGGGGGCCGCAGAGGTCGCCGCATGAAGGAGCTGAAGGTATTCCCCAACTGGCCCACTTCAGGGTTGGGGGCAGGGGCGACACAGACGACATCCCTGCATCACGAAGAGCGTCTGCGGCTCCATCGGGTTCATTGGCCCCCGAAAGTACGCACTGCTCAGCTCCGTCAGCTGGCAACTGGGGCGCCAGCGGGCACCGACCTTCGGCTTCGGCCGTCGGCACGCACTGCGCAGCGCCCCTCGGCCAGGTCTGCGAAGGAGCCAGAGGGCACCGACCTTCGGGGGTGGCTGGCGAGGTCGGCTGCGGTTCGGAAGCCGCGATCTCTCGCCCCCAAGTTAAGCTCGACTTCGCTTCAGAAAAACAAGTGTCAGGACCCGACAGGAGGACGTTCGAGCCTCCTGGTCGTAATCTTCTTGTCGACGAACGAATTCCTGGTGCGGCTCGGGGTTCGACGGAAAGCCGTCTCGCATCGGACATCGAGGCTGCCGACGTGTCCGGCGTGAAGTTGCAGGAGCGCCGCTGCGAGCTTCAGGACGTGACTGCCAAGGGAGTGCATGTTGATTGTTTTCAGGTTGCGCACGGCAGCTACGAGGGAGTAGTCTCAATCGACGGGCCCCCAGAGCCGAAGCAGGAGCCCAAGGGAGACGCCAAGTCGCTCACCATCCTCGGCATGAACTCGAATGCGTGGAGCACCGCGGAGACGGTCGTGGAGTGGCTCATGGACCGCGGCACTCAGAACGGTGGTCTGGATGTGGTCCCCCATGTGCTCAGCGTAGGCTGAAGAACCCCGACAAGGTGATCTCAGCAACTCGCTGGTGCACGGGGCGAAGTTGGCACGTTGCTCATGGGATGGCGCACAGCACTGGCCCAGGCCCTACTCAAAGTTCGTCTGGAGTTGCAGTCGCGGCGCAGCCGTCGATCGCTCCTGAGCACGTTGCCTCAATCGAGCTGGGTGATAGCAAGAGTCGATTTGTGATTCGGAAGGCGAGTGTCGGCTTCCCGCAAGGCATGTTGTTCATCTCAGCCTACTTCACCACGGGTTTCGAGTTGACGGGACCCAACTTGACCTTGCTTGAATCACTAGGCGAGTTTCTCCTAAGTCAGTCGCTGCCCTGGATTGTACAGGGGGACTTCAACTTTTTGCCGTCGGATTTGATTGCCTCAGGTTGGCTTCAGACAGTTCGGGGGGAAGTTGCTTCGCCGACGACGCCGACGTTTTCTGGGTCCTCCTCGGGCAAAAATCGGACCGCGGACGAAATCTCCCAGGCCGTGAAGGAGGGCATGGCCCTGTACGATGATGAGGTGGAGATTACAAGTGGTGGGGGGCCGTGTCTTGGACTACTTCGTGATGGCAGAGTGCCTCATGTCTAGGGTCAAGAGCCTCCAGGTCCTCGTGGATGCCCCGCTGCACCCCCACAGCCCCGTCTACATGGAGCTCGAGGGCCCCTCTCACACGGCGGTGATTCACAGGCAAGTGAGACTCAAGGCGTTTGCGCGCGACCTTTATGGACCCCATCAGGAGCCTCCAGAAGATCTCGATTGGGGTTGGAGTCTGGGCGCCGACTGCATTGAGCTTCCCCTGGAGGAGATGCGCAAAAGATGGTTTACATGTTCAGAAGCCAGGCTCGCCCACCTCCACGGGATATAAGAGTCGGACATCAAGTACTACACGGGGAGGGCCCGAGGGCCCAGGATGCAGAAAGTTCCTCTAGGGGCTCTTTGGGATAAGGACCAGAGGCGACGTTTCTCCAGCTCCACCACGTCTTGGGTTGCTTTCCAGGCCCTGCTTCAGCGCTGCCGTCAATCTGCTGCAGGCGCAGTCGGCCGTCGAGGCCGTGAGTTTCTTCCCAGCTGGCGTGCCAAGCTGGAGCGCATGATAGATAGCATGCAGCCCGTCGAGGGCGTTATCTCTGCCTCGATGCTCGTGGAGCTCGCTAGGGACGCCTCAGAGGGAAAGCTCCAGGGGGACTCGGAGGTGCTGGAGGAGTTAGACAAGGAGGTCTGCAGGAGGAGGAAGCAGGACGCTAAGGCAAGTCTGAAGGAGTGGAAGGAGTGGGCGGTGGGGTCTGTCAAAGGAGGAGGCAAAGCAGCGCGTGCGTTTTCAAGGCGAACTATCTCGAGCCCCACGCCCTTGCTGAATGAATCAGGCCACCCTGCTTGTGGGCAAGAGGCTCTCATTTTCTTCTGCAGGTCTGGGCGCCGCTCTGGATTGCAGCGGGCCGAGGGGCCCATCACCCGTCGTCTTGGACGATCCCGCCCGAGGAGCCCGAGTTGCCGCCCATCTCGGTAGACCAGCTTCGAAGGGCATGTAAGAGGTATGCCAGAAGGTGCGGTTTGGGGCGGGATGGTTTCCATCCGCGTTGGGTTCTTGATCTAAGCGGTGAATATGTTGCTCGGTTGGTCGACGTGCTGCATCAGTTCGAAAGGGCCCCGCAAGACCTCCTGTTGTTCATGACGAATATAGTGTTCATCGAGAAGAGTGAAGGGGGGGTTCGCCCCATTGGACTTTTGGCGTTCTTCGCGAAGATATGGTCCAGGGTCCGTCAACCGCTGTTCAAAAAGTGGGAGCAGGCGCATATGGAAGATGTGTTCTGGGGCGTTAGCAGCACCGCCACATGTGAACGGGCGGGGTGGATACATAACCTTCTGGGCAGTTGCTGTAAGAGTGTTGGGTTCGAGTCTGGAACCGTTTTATTAGATCTGTCAAAGTTCTACGAACACATTGGCCACGAGGAGCTGTACCAAGCTGCTCTCAGATTCGAGTTTC
>CAUYUJ010007748.1:17500-44679 GCA_963575745.1 Prorocentrum cordatum
CCTGTCAAGTTCTGATGTCATGTAAATCAAAACTCCTTGCTCGCGCCAGTAAAGTATGTGTCTTTTTGCTGGGTAAGATGGTTCGAACGAGTGCGTCGCACGATCTCATCACCAATGCCCGAGTACAGCTGGGCTCAGCTGGAATGTCGCAACCTGTGCATTGCTGTCATCGCAATATCCGCCCAGTCAACTTGCACGCCAGCATGGCATATCGACGCGCGCCACGGGGAATGCGAAAGGTCAGGCGCGCGCTGCAGGCAACCACAATGAATGTCGAGATATCAGCCTGCGACACGCGGCGAGGTCTGTGGCCAGGTGCACGCTGAGATCTACTGCGTTTGTCTACGCGCGTTTGCCGCTCGACGAAACGATGGCCAGTCCTGCCGGGGATCGCAGTGGCAATGGTAACCATGCCGTTAGCAAGCAAGACCACGCACGAAGCGGCGGTCGCCGCACCTCGGGTCCGCCCACGCCCACTCACCCCGCTCCTCGCCCCCAGGCTGGGCACCCCACTGCGTCGTTCTCGTCGCGCGCGTTGGCGGCGCAGTCGGGGCGCGCTGGAAGGTCGGCGCCGGCGCGGGCCTCGGAGGCGGCGCGGGCGCGGCGGCCGCGGCAGCGCCGGGGGCGAAGGCGGCCGCCGCGGGCGCGCCCGGGCCATCGCGCGCGGGAACAGGGAGCGGGGCAAATCCGGAGCGATTTGGCCCACCCTCTTAAATGTTCCCCCTTGGGTGGAAGGGGGCCGCCGCAAGAAGTCCCCCCGGCGGCCAATTTGGGAACCGCCGCGGCAGCCACTGGCGCCGCATCGCGAACGGACGCCTCGCGCCGGGCGGGGCGCTTAACCGTCGCCGAGGCCGGTGCCCATCTCGTCTCCGGATCGAGGCGGATGCCGGCTGCGGCGCGGTTCACGGCGAATGGATTACTGCGCGCGACGCCAATGGCACGCGCAACGACGCGACCTCCACCCACGATGCGCCAACGATTCGGCGCCCCGAATCGATGGAATGATATCCTTCTGCGCCTGGTCGTCGAGGTCTATGCAGAGCCAAGCGGCGGCGATCGCCCACGAAGAACTGCCGCGGTCAAGGCGGGCGTCGGTCGCGTCCGCCAAGGCCCGCGCGCCGCGCGTCGATCGGCCCATCAGATTGGTCCACGGCCAGTGCTGGATCGGAGGGTTCCTGCGGTTGCACCGCCCCCTGTCGGGGCAACCTGGTGGGGGCCCGCGTTGATGGCCTCGATGAATCTGGCGCGCTGGAAACTATATTTCTGCGAATGATATCTCATGGCCTCTCTCTGGACTGAATCAGGGGCACGATGGCCACGGAAGGGGGAACGCGGCTGCAGCCTCCACCAACGCTCGCATGGTCTCAGGGTGGAAATTCTCACGGATCCACCCACGCACCTGGCCCACGCTGGCGATTTTCTCCCGGCCAAGGGCGGCGCCCAGGAAGGTGGAAGTCACCGCCGTAACGTTTGGGAGGAGGGTTCCTTGAGCAACTGCCACAGTTGCATATCTGAGCCAGGAACTCAGCGAACGCGATCCCCCAAGCATGGACCGCGTCGTCACTGATGACGCGAGCGAGGTCCTGATCAGGCATGGCGCGCCCCTCGATAGACAGAAGTTGCTCCAGATTCTCAACGTCGTCGGCGCGCGCGATCTCGGGTAGAGAAGGATCGACCGAATCGGGGGCCAGGCCCAACGTGCATCTAGGCCCCTGGCCGGCTGCTGGGTCGGCGCTGGACTCAAGCCCCCGCTCCACGAGTTCTTCTACGCCCCTACTTTGGAGAGGTGGCGAAAGGAAGCCCGGGGCGGTCTTCAACGAGAGCCTCGGGGCCCATTGAAACGCCACCATCTGCCGCAGCACCCCCCCCCCCCCCCCACACCGCGGCGACGCCGCGGGCGGGGGGGGGGACCAGACTGCGTCATTTCGACACGTAGGTCCTGGATGATGCACCAGCACCGACACGTCGTCGCCGAAGTCCACCTCGGCCATCTCCCGGAGCAAGGCCGACGTGGGAGCGATCCATCCAGATCCCCAGCAGCATGATATTGAGCGTCTGAACGCTCTGCAAGATGACCTCGGCAAAACACTCGTGCCCACATTTATCTAGGTGGCGATGCACCCACGCGTTAGTCAAATCGCAGTTCAAGATGTCCGTCGACCTCGCGGGGATCGTCTGCTTCAAGACTAGAGTGCAGAGCATGTGCTGCTGCAGCTTGTTATCCACGATCACGTTGACGTTGCTCTGGCTTTGGTTCATCGATTGGGAGATGCACTGCCAATGCTCCTCGTCTGAGCCCGCACCGGCAATCCTCATTAAAATATTCATGTCACGAGTCTGCCAGTCAGGACCATTGGACAAGTCATATGCCAATGCAGTTGGCTCGCAGTGTTCTGCGCGGTTCGCATCGAACGATTTGATGCGCCCCCGCGACGGCAGATCGACGACGCCGCCGGGAACGGGGACCTCGATTGGCGAGGGAACGGGGCTATCCACGTGCACAACGCCGCCCGTTGGATCTGGAGCGGTCGGCGACGGCATCTCTGTCGAGCCGCGAAGGAGTTGCCGCGGCGGCAGCAGCAGCGGCCTGTGAGAAGCTGTCGCTGATAAAGTAGTCGGTGCTGGTACTCCTGTCAGCTGCGGGCACTGCAGCGCCCTCCTCCTGCGCGGAGTCGGTGTCTGCGCAGTCGCCTTGGCATTCAAAGCGCGATGCCCTCGCACGCGCCCCGCTCGCCCATCTCGACGTCCTGAGGGGCGCATCCGGGCCATTCCTCTGAAGTTCGCGGCAAAGAAGCAGCGAGGGCTTCGGCCACCTCGCGCTCGGAGGGGGCCCAGTCGTCGCCATTGAAAATCGGGACGGCGGTAACATGGACGCCGTGCCACGGTTGATTTTCTCTGCAGTTCAGACGTTCATCCACGGTAGATGTTCTCTGCATTCCAGACGTTCATCCAGCGACCGTCGCACATCGGGATGCGGGGCGCAGACCGCCACGCACCAGCGTGAACGCCGTTGCCCAACAATCGGTCCGTGAGCAGCGCCACTGGGAACTTCGACGGAGTCGCGGCGGCTGGGTCTCATGGGCGGACGCGGATGTCAACCCGCAGCGGCGGATATTGCGCGGCGCCGCGATCGCGCGGTTGCCAGTCGCAAAGACGGGCGGCGGCCCGGCGCCCCAAATGTCGCGGCACGGCCCGCGGGCAAATGCTTGCAGGAGCCCCCCGCCGCAAGCGCCAAGGCGGCGGGGCTGGCGCGTCAACCTGCATGGGGGCAGACTCCGACGCAGCGGCTGTTGGGGCAGCGGCAGTTGGCTGATTGGCTGAGGAGCGGCAGCGACTGCGGCAGCTGGCCGAAGTGCACCCGTGAACGGAAGGCCCCAGAGCCAGCTCGGAGCCGGGAATGGTTTCGGCGCGCGCACGGGCGCAAGACTTGATCCAGGCTGCCATCCGGCGCCGGTTCGGAGGGGCAGTTCCTGCGTGTGCGTGGGGGGGGGCGCATTTGGCGCGGCCCCACGTCGCGGGTTAGGGCGATGGATGCGGCTGGCGCAGTCTCCGTTGCCATCAGCGCACCTCGGTCTCCCAGCTAGAACTGACAGTCCACGTTCACCGCGATGGACATGTATGTCAATCATGATCTCGACACAACACTTATTGGATCGGAACTGGCATGATTCAACAGTTGTGCACGGGCTGCGGTGCGAGCGAAGTACATGGCAGCGCGCGGACAGGAAGGCCTCGGATCAGGCGTTTCGATAGCTGTCTTGTCTTGACAGCCAAGTACCAACACCGCTCTTGACGATGCCTCTTCTGTAGTGCCGTGATGCAGGCACCGTGCGACTGCCACCTCCAGTGGGACCACTCCGATATGGCATGGCACACTGCGGACGCGGGCTGCGGAGCGTCCGCCACATGGCGCGCACCGAAAAACTCAACCCTCCGACAGTCTGCGCTTGTCCAATCGTGATAGTTCACGGGGGCAAACACTTGCAGTCCCAACCTGAATGGCGCACGGCACTAGCAGCAACGCTGAAATCCCAAACTTATTTGACTATGTCCGATGCAGCACGGTAGTTGGACAAAATAATATTCCAGCACGGCGGCGCAAATTTGTCCCTCCTGTCGAAAGCGGCGTAGACTGTCATGAGCTATTAACGGAAAGTCTTCTAACTGCCAAGCGCGCGACCCACGTTGACGCGCCAGTGACGTAGCGCAGTGGAACTGCGCTGGACTTATCTCCGTGCCGCAACACATTTCGGGGCGGCCAGTTCCATTCCGATACCATCTCCAGAACCACTCCCACTCATGGCCGAGTCCTGCGCGCACGGATACTGCGCCGCGACAGCCGTCGTCTCAAGCACGGTACTCACCGTGGCCCGGCTGGCGGCAAACTGGCACAGAAACCTGGCCCCCAGCGACGCCGAACGCGCTGGCGGGTCTGGTAAACAGCCGCCGCGCCGAGGACCAGCCACCGACCACGCCGCCCTGGGCAGCGACGCCCGCCGCGCGCCAATGGCCAGACCCCGTAGACCCCGACACGGGACAGCAGCTGCAGAAGGCTAAGATTGGCGGCGCCCAGTTGGACCCCCCCCGGGGAGACCCCTGGCAAGACGATAAAGCGGCTTCAAATCACCCTGGGGGCGATGTTCACAAGCGCCCCGCACGCGCTCGCCAAGCAGCACGCCGCGCCCGGCACCGCCGGCGCGCTCGACCCGCTACGGCACGACCAGCAAACTCGCGTCAATTTCCTCTCCTCCTTCCGCAGCTACAACTGCGATGCGCGGGCCACGAACGACGCGCTGGACCTCGCGTTGACCGGGCTCAGCTACGGCAGCGATACCTGGGTCGCAGCGACGGCGCAGGCAGGGGGCGCCAGGTGGCGAAGGGCCACGCCGACAGCCGCGCACCCAGGAAGGGCAAGAAGCAGTGGAAGGCCGTCAGCTCCAGCTCTCAGGGCGCGCCCGCCCTCGTTGCACACTAGTTGCCCGCCGCCCCGCCCTCCACCTGGCTGCGCGGCCGCTCGCGCGCCTCAAACGACCAGCTGCGACCTCGGGCAGCACGGCCACGACCAGCGCGGTCGAGAAGTGCGACCTCCACGGCCACCTCCACGGTGGGCCCCACGACTACATTGCGCTGCAGCGCGAGCTCGGTCGAGACGAGCAACGCTGCGCCGGGCTCGTCGCCACGGCCGGATCCTCGTCGAAATTGCGGTCGCTTCGCCTTTCCCCGCAGGAGGTGGGGCCCCTGCCCGGTGCTCCGAAATGCACTCTGGAAGTGCGACCGTTAGTCGAATCCTGGCAAGCCTGGCAGGCGCGCTGACCTGCGGACTGGACTGGCAATGCGACAGAACAGGCGGGCACCCCTACGGCCCCTCCCTCCTAGCAGCGCCCCTGGGGAACGAGTGCGGCGGAGGCCGAAAAAGCGCTCGACAGCGCAGCCCCTCTGGACACAGGGCCCCGGCGACAGTCGCGGGAGCGACGCAGAGGGCGCGCCCGCGCTTGTGGGCGCCCCTCACAATATGGAGCCTCAGGAGGGCCCTGGGAAGCGCGGCCGTCAGCTGCAACTGTCCTCAAGGACAGGGACACGCGGTCGTCTGCCGCAGCTCGTCGCACCCCCCCCCCCCCGAAGACCGGCAGGCGGGCTCTCACGCGGCCCCATCACTCCTATCAGCGCGGCAGGGGCTGGAAAGGCGCTCGACAGCGCGCCCCCTCCTGGAGACAGCGCCCCGGCGACAGTCGGGAGCGCTGCAGAGGGCGCGCCCGCGCTTGGAGACGCTGCTCAAATACTTGAGCCCCGGGAGAGGGGATCAGGAAGTGCGGCCGTCAGCTACAACAGTCTTCAGGGAGTGCTCGAGAGTGAACGCGCGGTCGCCCGCCGCAGCTCGTCGCCCCCCCCCTCCTGGAGACCGGCAGGCGGGCACCCGCACGGCCCATCAACCCCATCAACGCACCTGGGGCAGCAGTGCGGTGGAGGCCGGAGAGGCGCTCGACAGCGCGCCCCCTCCTGGTGACAATACCCTGGCGACAGGTGGGAGCGCCGCAGCGGGCGCGCCCGCGCTCGGAGACGCCCCTCGCCCACTTGACAGTCAGGAGTGCGTTCCGGAATGCGCGGCCGTTAGCTGCACGGCCTTCAGGGATAACTCAACAAGAGTGCACGCGCAGTCGTCAGACGCGCGGCCGTTAGCTGCAACCGTCTTCAGGGACAGCTCGGGAGCGAACGCGCGGTCGCCCGCCACAGCTCGTCGCCCCCCCCCCCCCCCCGGAAGCCAGCAGGTGGACACCCATTCGGCCCCTCGCCCCCATCAGCGCCCCCCGGGGCAGCAGCGCGGCGGCGGCCGGAAAGGCGCTCGACAGCGCGCCCCCACCCTGGAAACAATACCCCGGCGACAGTTGGGAGCGCAGCAGAGGGCGCGCCCGCGCCTGGAGACGCTCCTCACAAAAACGAGCCTCAGGGGTGCGCATCGGAAATTGTGGCCTTTATCTGCAACAATCTCCAGGGAGCGCTCGAGAGCGAACAGGCGGTCGTCCGCCGCAGCTCGCCGCCCCCACCCCCTGGAGACTGGCAGGCGGGCACCCGCACGGCCCATCAATCCCATCAGCGCCCCTGGGGCAGCAGCGCGGTGGAGGCCGGAGAGGCGCTCGACAGCGCGCCCCCTCCTGGAGACAGCACCCCGGCGACGGTTGGGAGCGACGCCGAGGGCGCGCCCGCGCTCGGAGGCTTTCCTCCCAAAAAAACTATCGCAGTGCGACCCTACCTAGGAGTTGGAACCCCCAGGAAAGCAGCATTAGTAGTAACAATGACGCCAAGCTAAAGCTAAGCTAAAGCTAAGCTAAAGCTAAGCCACAGCTAAGCTAAAGCTAAGCTAAAGCTAAGCTAAAGCTAAGCTAAAGCTAAGCTAAAGCTCAGCTAAAGCTAAGCTAAAGCTAAGCTAAAGCTGAGCAACAGCTAAGCTAAAGCTAAGCTACAGCTAAAGCTAAGCTAAAGCTAAGCTAAAGCTAAGCTAAAGCTAAGCTAAAGCTAAGCTAAAGCTAAGCTAAAGCTAAGCTAAAGCTAAGCTAAAGTTAAGCTAAAGCTAAGCTAAAGCTAAGCTAAACGCGAAGCGAAAAGCTGAGTGAAACGCTAGGCTAAAGCTAAGCTACAGCTAAGCTGAAGCTAAGCTAAAGCGAAGCTAAAGCTAAAGCTAAAAGCCAAAGCTCCCAGGGGACTGGGGGGAACCGCTCCCAGGGGACTGGGGGGACCGCCCGGGGCGCTTAGCACTGCCCGGCCCCTTTAAGCCAAGAGAGTAAGAACCCTTCTAGGCAGAGCCTAGGTAGGGAAATAGAATCTCAAGAGCGCGCGCTGGAAAGCGCGGCCGATAGCTGCAGCAGTCTCCAGGAAGAGCTCGAGAGCGCGCGCGCGGTCGTCAGCCCCAGCTCGTCGCCCCCCCCCCCTCTCCTGGAGGCCGGCAAGCTGACACACATGCGGCCCCTCGCCCCTATCAGCGCCCCTGGGGCAGCAGCGCGGCGGCCACCGGAAAGGCGCTCGACAGCTCGCCCCTCCTGGAGGCAGTACCCCGGCGACAGGCGGGCGCGCTGCAGAGGGCGCGCCCGCGCTCGCAAACGCGCCTCACAGGTTAGGGCCGCAAGTGCGCGCATCGGAAAGCGCGGCCGCCACTTGCTGGACGAGTAAGGTTCTCACGCCGGGGTCGCGCCGCTGTTTGCCGCAGTCGCCCACGCGCGCCCCCATCTCCCCAGCCCCTCACGACCGGGCCCAGTCACCGCACAGCGCTTGGCCACTTCCCACCGACAACATGACCGGCAGTCACCCCTGGCCGCGATCCCTCTCCCTCCTGCCTCCCCCCTCCCCCTGTTCACAGACAAGCGCGACTGTTAGCCGCCCCTGGTAGTGATCCCCACGCAAGACACGCCCGCGGCTTGGAGGCTTCCCTCACATGCTTGGCGAGTCAGAGTCACTTGATGGGGACGTGCTGCCTTCGGCTGTAGTCGCCCACAGCGCGTGGCCAGCCCCCTGCCAGCGCGGGCCAGGCCCCCTGGCGCCGTCTTACCCGGCACGATGCCCTGGCTGGGGCGAGGCGCAATGCGCCATGCACGACATGTCCGCGTGCTATAGCAGTGCTCACCCTGGCCTTCACCGCACCTGGCTGCAATAGTCTACAGCCCCCCAAGCAGGCGCAGCGTCGTCTGGTGTCGGCCCCTTCGCGGCACCTCACGCGGCCCCCTCGCCCTGGGGGGCCTGGCCCTCAGGCGCCGTCAATACCGGATACGCTGGCCCCGCTGGGGCGGGACACAGCGTGCCTGACGGCCCTGGCCGCCGCTGTAGTCGTTTCCACTCCGGCTCTTGCTAGGACCTGGCCACGGCCAGCCTCCTGACCCGGTCCCCCTGGCACTGGCCACCTGGCTTTCACCGCACCTGGCAGCTGCGCGGCTCAGCCCCCCGATGCTGGCCCAGCGTCGGCCAGAGTCGGCCCCGGCACGGCACCTGGCTCGGCCTCCCCGCCCTTGGGGAACTGGCCCCCAGTCGCCGTCAATGCCGGGTACGCTGTCCCCGCTGGGGCGGGGCGCGACGTGCCATGCGGCCCTGGCCGTTGATGTAGCTGTTTCCACCCTGGCCATCGCCCGGACCTGGCCACGGCCTGGCTCGGTTTCCCTGGCTCTGGCCCATTCGTGACGTCTTCGACTCGCGCGTCTTGACCAGTTCCAGCGAATGCTTGCGCTTCCCTTGCCTCTGGCCCCCAGTTACCGCCTCGCCTGACTGCGTCTGGCCACCCTTCGCCGCAAGCTTCCGGGCTCAAGCCCCTTCGGCCTTCAGGGGATGCGCCCGTCCCTCGCGCCTTTGGCTCTCATGTTGGTCCGTGGAGCCGCGCGAGGCACCCTGGCGTTCAGGTGCGCGCGTTCTGACCGGTTCCGGCACGAATGCCTGCACTTCCCTGGCCTCTGGTTTGTCAGCTGGCCCCATGGGATACTGGTGCGCCGGTTCACTCAGGAGCGGTTCAGCCTTCTTGAACGGCCTGGCGCGTCACACGTCGGACCGCTGCCCTGCCCTCTGGCGCCCTGTGGCGACAAGGTCCAATTCACGCGCCTGGTGATTCAGCTCCTCGCACGTTCGCAGCTTCCCGGCAGCCCCTGCAGCTTGCAGCCCCCGCCCTCGGCGCAGCTCGGCCCTGGCGCAGCTGCTTCCCCTGGCGGTGCGTCTAGCCTAGCTCGGCACGCGCGACGGCAATTAGGTTCGCTCGTAGCCCGAGCCACCTCTGCTTCTGCTGCCGGCGACTTCGCCTGCGGCCGCGACGAAAAAAATATCCCCACCAGCCCATCCAGAAACGAGGCCCAGGGGAGTTGAGGTGATCAGGGAAGCGGGTGAGCACGCAGAAGAATGAATGGCGGGGGAAGCCGTCCGAGGCGCGGAGAGGAGAGAGGGGGGAGGAGGAAGAGTAGGCGGATAAGAAGGAGGAGAAGGAAGAGGAGGAGGAGGAGAAAAAGTCGGAGGATGAGGAAAAATACCGAACATATGAGCCTCCTCGGATGTTTTTTGGAATTTGGTTGGAGGCCTCTTGGAACGTCTGGGGGGCATCTTGAATACCTCGGGGATCCTCTTGAAACATCTTGGGGCCTTCTCGGGAGCTTCTTGGAAGCATGTCGGGCGCCTCTTGGGGCCGTCTTGGCGCGTCTTGGGGCCCTCTTGGGGCGTTCTTGGGTGCCCTGGGAGCGCCCCTCGGGCCATCTTGGAGGACATCGATTAAAAACAGGGGGTCCCCAATTAGCGTCGCCATTCTGGAATGTCCACGAATCGCCCCCTGGGCCCCTATCAGGGCGCTTTGGGAGCGTTCTTGGGCGCTCTTGGGGCCGTCTTGGGGCTCTTTTGGCCCCCTCCTGGGGCCCTCTTGGGCCCTCGGGCCCTCTTGGGGCCATCTTGGGGCCTCGGAGCGCCATCGGAAGCGAAAAAGCGAGAAAGCGAAACACCTTGATCTTCTCAAGGTCTTGGAAGGACCTTGGCCTCTTCGGGGCCTTGGGGAACTCCCTTGGAGCCGTCTTGGAGCGGTTTAGGGGGCCGTCTCGAAGCATATTGGGATAGTTTGTACCATATTGGAGCACATCTTGGGCTCTGCGAAGCGTTCTTGGATGCATGTTGGGCCATCTTGGACGCTCCAACCCCTCGCGGGACCCCCCGTCCAGGTCCAGGGGAGAGGGTCGGGGAAAGGAGTAAACCCCTCCCCGAAGGGGAAGAGGGGCAGATGGAGACAGAACACCCTAGACCACCTAGGCCCTAAAAGGCTGGTGGGATTGGTGATGAGGTGCTCACCATGGCGCCAACATGGCGTGCCTCCTCCTCAAAGACACTCGATGACGACGCATGCACCCTGGAACTCGGGCCTGCACGGGGACGGACGCCAACTGAAAGCCTGGGACAGCCGTAGTAGCGCTGGAGCCCTCGGCTGCGGCCGAGGGTGGTGGAACAGGCACACAAACCAGCTTGGAGCCGCTCGGAGTGCGCAGCGTGCCCTGTCAGATGTGAGCCAACACAACTGCGCACTGTCCGAACCCGAGCACTGGCTCACTCATGCAGCACGACCCAAGACGGCGCGCTCCGCTGCCGTATGCCTGGAATCTGTTGTCGCGGTGAGGGGGCCGAGGCACCGTGATGCTTCCGCGGGTTGGACCCCCCATGCACCGGGCCGTGTTTCCCACAAACGGTGCATCCACGAGGGCCGTTGCGGTCTGGCGTTAGTCTCATCGCGCCTGTCGGTGCTGTCGGCGGATTCCCCGAAAGGATGCACAACGGCTATAAGCACAATTTGTCCAGGCATGGAGGGTGGATCCGATGAAGAACTGGGGGTCCACATCGCACTCTGCGCAAGTTCCGCGGGTCGGTGCTAGAGCCGGTTTACACCAGCTCCGCTATCACCTGGAGTTGCGGGCGGCGGTGGTGGAACACATGGCGGCGCAATGGACATTAGCAAATTTATTTCCCGCACCGCACATACTACCTGATGACGCGCACACGATCAAGCCGCGATGGCGGCGGCGGCGGGCGCGGGCGGGCCCCATTCCAGCGACGGGAAAGAGAAAGAGGAGGAAGAGGATGGATGGGTGGATGGGACGGCGTTCGCAGGTCCGCGTGGGACACGCCGCGCGTCTACCCCTCGCTCAGAAAACGGTAGGTTGCGCCAGGTGAGATACGTTTCCAGATACGTCCGGTAGGACTCACTGGTGAGCGCCACGTCTGTCCATGATAATCCACGTTGGTTGAAATAATTAAAGATTTCTCTCTCCCATCGCCATGCCCGAAAACGTCGCGGACGCCCCTGCCAGCCGGAGTGCTTCGCCGCAAAGTCGCGCAAGTGGCTAATCGACCTCCAATGCAAGACTTTGCATGTGATCCGGTGGATGTCCGCCGCGCCCTGTCTGACCAGCTTGCCTGCCCATTCAAACTGTGTCCTGCGCCAAGAATCCACCCACGGTTCAACCTCATATTGCCCCATTGTTTTGGATGCCAGCTTCTCACAGCGCTCGCAATAATCGCCAACTTCTTCTTCTTCAGGGAACTTCGCGATGCGCAAGATTGTTCTGATCATGCGCCGCTGCACTCCGGAGATATGCCGCTCCTGGTGGGCAGTGAGATTCCAAGCTCCAGACCCCCATAGTAAAGTCCCCTTGACAGTCACGTCGAGAACTTGCAGCTTTCGCCTCAAAGAGCCCCGCTCGTGCGCGACAAGGGCACGGTACTTATTGAAGCACGCCCACGCCTTGGTCACGCGGCGGCCGAGCTCCTTCTCGAAGGAATTGTCCATGGTGAAGCGCGCGCCCAGCATCTGGAAACCCTCGCTCCTCCCGGCGCGGGCCACGACCTCGCCGTCTATGGTGATCTGCATAGGGATATCGTCTGAAGCCGTCGTGCACCACGTACAATCTGCCACTGGCACAGTCCACCCAGCGATCCGCAGTCTCGCCAGGAAAGCCCGCGCCATCTTTTGCAACATGTCACAGGATGCGCCAAGAAGCCAGAAGTTATCAGCAAAGCACAGCACGCCGTAATACTCACCATCGATGCATACCCCCCTTTGTTTTTTTTTCACACACTGCTCGTTGAAAGCCTCGACGTCTGCATCCAGAATTAAATTGAAAATCTTAGGGGCGCCAGGTCCGCCCCGGCAGAAGGACCGAGCGCGTGAAATCATATCGCTGCGAACGTCCCCGGCCACCACCGTCGACTTCAGCCTGCGAATCCCCCGGAAGATTGCTGCCGCTGTGACCTTTTGCAGCCCCACCTTTTTCAGCCCCTTCTTAACAAGTCTCTTCGCGCCGATGCAGTGGTTGACGGTGTCGCATGCCTTGAACAAGTCGCCGTCGAATACGTAGAGAGCTGGCAGCACGTCGGTCCATTCCACGTGCTTCTCGACGAGGTTGCGAAGCATGAATATGACGCCCACTGCTTGGCGCCCGGGGCGGTAAGCAAATTGGAATTGGCTGAGATTGTCCAGAAGCCCACCTTCAAGCTCCATCAGACAAGCAAGGTACACCTTCATCAACACAGGGATGACGGTGATCGGCCGCAACTTCGAGGGATGTGCGGGGTCAACTTTTTTGAGGATGCACTGCACGAGGACGTCATCCCACGCAGTCTCTTCGTCTTCCGATTTGTGGTTGAGGAGTCGTAATTTGAACGCTTCTGCCAAGACGTCGAACATGTCCTCGTCCAGGCTTGCCAACATCTCAGCGACAATGTTGTCGTCCGCGCACCTCTTGTTATGAGCAAGCTTGTAAACAACCCTTCTAACCACATATCCGTCGAACTTCTGAAACATGTCCAACACGTTCGTGTGCCATGACTTGTAAATCCAATCCGGAAGTGCTTCGCGAAGAGACCTTTCGTCATTGAACAGCTCTTGAAAATATGACGTAAGCATGCGGCCCTTCTCCTCTGCGCTCAACGCTAACTCGCCGGTGTTCGCATCTTCGAAGAAGGGCACCGCAGTCCGCTTGAAGGGTCGCACTGGGCGTACTTTCAATATGGCATCGTCCATTTGTGCATCGATCCTCAGCCTTGCGAGTCGACGTCGCTGTTTGGCGGTTTGGTTCGCAAGCAAAGCTCGGGCCATGGGGTCTCGCTCGACTCGAAGAGCTCGCTGGATGCCGTCGAGATGTCGTTTTGCTCGTAGAATGTCTGCGTTGTCGCGCCGGGCCACGCGTTGACCCCGGCCGCAATTGGCAGCCTCAGAGGCGATGGCACAAGTGATCGAAGATAAGGTCGGAATCTCCTCCGAAAAATCGATCGTCCGCAACTGCGTGAGATTAGTGTCCACGTCTTCAAATGCTCCGGCCTTCGCGTCGCCGTGCATGTCATCGCCGATGCAAATCCCGACCTTCTTCACGAAGTCTATTTCGCCCCACTCCTGCAACAAGTACGGCCGCGTCCACCAAGAATTGGAGGAGCCCGGTTTGCCAGCATATGCGGCCATTTCGTCGGCCTCGTCGTTGCCAGCGATCCCGGTGTGCGACTTGGCTTTGACGATCTTCACAAAGAAATGCAGCTTCAATTGATGCCACAAGTGACCCATGAGCGTAACCAGTTCGATGTTCTCCTTGGGGTAGAATCTTCCAGTTAGGATGCCCACCACGTACAAGGAGCCCACCCTGAAAATCAATTTGTCGACGTCCCTCATCAAGGAGAGGTTGTCCGGATTGCGCGGGTCCCGCGTGGAGAGCAAGAACAATATAGCTTCTATCATTGCTGTGACCTCCCCCTTGTTGCTGGAAAAACGCTGGGTTCCGACATACATATCTTTGTGTGGTTCCGTGACAACTGGGCCTGCCGCCGCTAACAAAGTTAGACCGTCTCCAGCGGTGTCCCCAACGCTTTTCAAGACAAAACTCCAAGAAGCGAAATATGGACGATTCTTTCGGTATGAACAATGACCATCCGTGAATACATGCATGGCGTTGTTCTCGAACTCCTTGCTAACCTCCCCGTTGTAACCATGCCCGCTCTGGATAGATAGGCGATCCCGCACATTGTCCGCGAAGCTGAAGTCTGTCAGTCGCCATCCTATTGGTTTCGGCGTGGACTTCGTGGTGTTATGCCTCATCTTCGCGTCGACGGCTCCGCCGATGCCCCAGACAAGAGCACGATGATCCGAGGTAGTTGCATCCATCTCTGTCGGCCTGCACGTACACCTGCTTTTCAAAACCCGTGAAACCAACACAAAATCAATCTGCTTTGGGGCTGCCTTCAGGTTATAATGACAAGTGAAAGTCCCATCGCGCTCGTTCTGGCTAAACGTGTTCAGTGCAACCAAGTCGTGCTCTAACATGAAGTCCAAAAATGCTCTGCCTTTGCGTCCGGCTGGATGCTCTCCGAACGGTCCAATGAAATCCTCAAACAAACGATTACCATGTTCACGTAGCCCTAACCTGTCCTGCACATCCGCACCAATCAATAAGTGTCCACCCTCAGGTACTCCTACACAGAGCTTCTCAATGTCAGCGATGCTCTCCTTGTATGGCGCAAGGTCGCAATGAGGATAAAGATGAGCAGAAATGCACCTTATGTGCACCCTGGGGAGCTTCAAATCGATTGCAATCGCCCTCCCCTCATGCTTGAACGAATTCGGAACGATGTACTCGATGGCCGTCGCGTTAACGATGAAAGCCAATCTCCGCTGGCCCTTCCTGGAGCCTGCAGGGAAAACCAAGTGACCATCGTCGGTGCACTTCTTGAGAGCGCCGGTGAAACCCGTGAATTCCTGGAGGAAGAGGAAGAGGAAGAGGAAGAGGAGGAGGAGGAGGAGGACGAGGAGGAGGACGACGACAAGGAGAAAGAGGAGGAGGAGAACGAGCAGGACGAGAGAGGGAGGAAAAAGGAGGGAGAGGAGAAAGGATTTCCCCTGAACCTCCCATCCCTGCCACCAGTCCGGCCGCGGTCCAGCCTCGGCGAACGCTGCGGCCTCCCCCAGCGCCGCGATGCCCTGCGCGCGGGGCACGGGAATGGGTGGGACGGGAAACAGGAAGGGAGGGGGGAGTCAAGGAGGGAGGGAGGGGAAGGGAGGGGAAGGGAGGGGAAGAGAGGGGAGGCAAGCTAGGTGCGCTCGCGTCACATATGACGTCCGACCCCTCCCTCCCACCCATTACCACGGCGTAGATATTCCCCCTATTCGCACAGTCGGATGCCGTAGCATGGCATATCATATCATGGCATAGCACGGCGTCGACGATCAACGCGTAGCATGACATAGCACGGCGCGGCGACGCCCCAAAAGGGGGCGGGGGCGCGGCCCAAAAAACAAACGAAGCGACACCGAATGCGCAATCCCTTCTTGTAGATTTTACGAGAAGCATTGTTTAACTGTCGGGGCATCCTGGGAAGGGCCGAAAACAATGCCGAGGCATGGCGCTAAATAGTGACGCCGGCGCTGAGGGAGGGGGGAAGGACAGGGAGGCGGAGGGGGAAGAGGAGGAGAAGGAGAAGGAAATAAAAAAGAAAAACGCAACAGCCTAGTCTTTCATTTTCGCCGAACGTCAAAAAAAAGAAAGAGGAGGACCAGGAGGGGAAGGACGAGGAGGACGAGGACGAGGAAGGCGACGACGACGACGACGACGACGCACCGACGACGACGACGACGGACGATCGAGGGAGGTAGGAAGAGGGAAGGAGGGAGACAGCGAGTGGGGGGGGAGTGGAAGAGGCGAGTGCGCCTGAAAGCCTACCTGCACGCGTCCCCCTCCAAGGGACAAGGCCCACACTCGGAGCCGGGACGCACCCCAGAGACGCGCAAACCCTGGGGGCAGCGCACAGCGAGATTAGAGGCCGAAAGACGCGGGCGTCGCCACTGGCATGGCCTGTAACATCTTCGCACCCCCCACTTGCGACACAGGGTGGCGGAAACACACGGAAGATGACAGGCCGCGGCAGAAGCGAAAGAAAGAAGCGACATCGCAGAGAAAGCACGCAGGGAGAGGCCGTCGCACAGAGGCGCCACGACGCTCACCCGCGGGAAGGGGGGTCGCGGTTGGCCAACCCACGGTGAAGAAGAACACGATGAGCACCTGACAACAACGACCGGGGAAAAAAAGCAAGACCGCGGGAGCGCATAAAAAAAGGAGCACGTCAACGAGCACCCGCGGAGATGCAAAACTCTTCCCACATGACTGGGGGGGCGCGGGCACGGGCCAAAGGCGGGGGCAACGTAAACGAAGCGAATTCCACAACTGGCGCCCTCGGGACCCAACTGCCATGAGGAGCTGGAGCGCCGACAGCGCGGCCCCCCTAGACGCGAGACGGCATGAAGAATTCATGCCACCACTCCCAAATCGGCGGCTCTTCACGATTAGGCCGGCCTGGCCCACGCCCAAAATGAGTTATTGTTTGCGAAAAAGGGCGGGAATCTGGCCACCTCGAGCATATCTTCGCGGCGCTCCGCTATAAGAGGCGCCAGATTGCGGAAACGCGACCCCCCGTCAATGTTTCTAACCCGCTGCGAAAAGGGGAAGGCACGGGGAGCAAACAAGGGGGAACGCCCGGTTCTACAGGCCCGGTTCGGCTCCACGACCCATCAGATCAGCGACACACGTGCCTGGTCGCGTGCAGCAAGAAGAGGAACAAGAAGACGAACCCGACTTCTGGACGCTGTTCGAACAGCGCTATTCCGAGACGTGACTCACAGACAACGACAACCTTCATCCACAAAACACATCATGAGAACATCATGGCCCCCGCCTGGGGTGGGCTGTTTCCACGATTAGAGAGACCTGCACCAGGACGCGCCATCGAGACAGGCGGAAACACTGGCAATGGGCAAGACCTGCCTGGACCTCGGATTCGCACAAACGGGCCGCGGCCTCACCTGCTCGCGCATGCGTCCTGCTTGCAAGTCAGGGGCAACGTCTGACGATGCCATTTCAGAGTGAATGGGAGAGAAGCGACGCACCACAGGTGGTCATGCACGTTCAAAAGCGCGAACGGGAGGAAAACAATCGCAGGCAGTCGTTTCGCTCGGATGTGCACACAGAAGGAGAGAACAAATCAGAAGTTGACGGGTGAGTCCGACGTGAAACGGAGACCCCCCGACCAAGAAATCGATTTCCGTTTCGGGTTCGTGTCGTGCGTGCCGTGCGTGCGTGCGTGCGGGCGAGGCGAAGCTGCGTGGGCGGGCGAGAAGAAACCCTCCTGTGGCTGGGCCGCGGCCGGACCAAAATGATTCTCCTCCGGCGGCCTGTGGCCCGCGGTGTCCCGCCGGTGTCCCGCTGGTGTCCAGAAATCCTCTTGTGGCTGGGCCGCGGTCGGACCGAATGGTTCTCCTCCGGCGACTGGTGGCCCGCGGTGTCCCGCTGGTGTCCCGCTGGTGTCCCGAAATCCTCCTGTGGTTGGGCCGCGGCCGGACCAAATGATGTTCCTCCCGTCAAATGGTGGCCCGCGGTGTGCCGCTGGTGTCCCGCCGGTGTCCCACCGTGGCTGCGGCGAGCTATCCACTGCAAGTTTACATGCAAACCGACATGCAAACCGAATAGCACATCGAATTGCAAATCAACATGCACATCCAAATGTAAATCGTAAGGCGCCGCGGGTTGCGCATTTAAAATATCAACGCCTGCGGCCAGCTTTCCAATGCAAGTCGACATACAAATCGAGATGCAAATCGAAAAAGAAATCGACATGCACATCGGTATGCCGACATGCAAATCGAGATGCAAATCGAAAAGGTAAGTCGGCATGCACATCGATACGCAAACCCAGATGCAAATCAAATCGAAATCCATATTGTCGAGTGCGCTTCGTCAACATCGCCAGCATCACATCACGCCCACGATCACAATCACACTACTCACTAGATTGCGCACCACCAGCACCGTCAGAACAACAGTCACCACTGTTGCCCATTGCTGCCCACCCCCAACCTCCGTATCACCTGCAGGGTTGTCGTATAGATAAATGATGGGGAATATCGGCATGTATCTTCGTGCTCGAACATTGTAGAATCGGCGCGTTGGCAAACATGGGCGATGCCACCGACCTAGGACGGAGACCCTCCTGCGGAGGCAAATTCGCCAATGTAGCCGCCAACCGAGTCTGCCAACGAAGGTCACATTGCCCAGAAGGCAAAGCAAGAACGGCGGATAACCTGTGGAAGGGATGGGTGTGCCTGAGAGCCCATCTGCATGTGCCCACCCCCTGGGGGACAGAGCCCGCACTAGGAGTCAGGATGCCCCCCGGAGATGCGTGCGCCTTGAGGGCAGCGCACAGTGAGGTTAGAGGTGGAGAGATGCGGGCGTCGCCACCAGCATGGCCTGCAATGGGGACGCCTTCACAAAAGCGTATGGAGGAACCGGGGGGCCTCGAGACACTCCGCCCTCATCCGTCCTCCCTCACTCCCTCCCCCATCCCTCCTCCTCCTCCTCCTCCCGCTCCCTCTCCCCTTCCTCTCGGGCTGGACTAAAGGGCGAAAGTTGAGGGGGATCAGCGAATCGGTTGCTTTTCCTGGCGCCTCCCAGCGCTGGAGGCGGCCATGTATCGACGGAAGCGCCCGGCGGCGGGGCCGAAGCACGCTGCATTCAGCAGATTGCGTGACCCCCTCTCCCGATTCCCCCCTTTCAACCGCCAAGGCCCGCCTTTCTCATCCTGCAAATGGCTGCTGGGTCTGAACCTAGCCACACGCGGCCCGCTCAGGTCCGCCACTTACTTGAGATCCTGCCTCCTCATCCCTCCTCATACCTCCTCCATCCACCCTTCACCCTCCCCGTCCCGCCACCCCCCCCTCCCGCGCTCCCGCGGAAGAGGGTAGCAGGAGAATGAAGGAATCGGACTCCAACCATCGACATTTTTTCACACCGTGAACCCTTGAATGTCTCGACACCTTCTCTGGGCCCAGCTTTTCATACTGAATCGTTTGTTGACGGTCACGGGGCCTAGAAAGGGCCCCTGGAGGCCTAAAACTGCCAACAACAATACGTACTATTTTGTTCACGACGCGAAGAAGTCCGGGAAGGGGGTGCGCTGCCGTAGAGCAGGAGGAACTTGAAGGACGGCGGACCTCAGTGGATGGCGTGAGGCTGGCTACAGACTGCCCGCGGCTAGGTACAGCCGCCACTTACAAGAGGGAGGCATGGAGGGAGGGAAGAGAGCGGGGAGAAGGAGGAGGACGACGACGACGACGGTGAGGACGAAGACGATGATGAGGGGGACAGAGGAGGATGGAAGAGGAGGAGCCCTAGAGAAGCAGGGGGATAAGCCTCGGGGCCACGCGCTGCGACACCTCGCGACGCGAAGATGGCCGCCGGCAGCGACTGCGCCGCCATGGCTGGCGCGCTGCCACTGGGCTCCTCTCTCGCGACAGCCAGCCTGAGAGACGAAGGCAGCGCGCGGCCCTCCTCCTCCTCCTCCTCCTCCTCCTCCTCCTCCTCCTCCGCCCCCTCCTCCGCCCCCTCCTCCTCCTCCTCATCATCACCATCATCAGCATCATCTTCGTCCTCCTCCTCCTCCTCCTCCTCCTCCTCCTCCTCCTCCTCAGCCTCCTCGATTGTTGTACAGTTGTTGAACTCGTTTGGCCACTCTTAGGTCGCCAGGAGGCTTCCAGAAAACTCTGGAGGCCTCCAGAAGCCCCCCGAGACCTACGGAGACTTCCGTGGACACTCGAAAGAGAAGGTTCCCGCCCTGTGCCCTCCCTCCCACCCTCCCTCCATTCTCCCTCCCTCCCTCCATCCATCCCTCTTCTCCTCCTCTTACCCCTCCTCCTCCTCCTCCTCCTCCTTTCTCCTTTTCCTCTCCTCCTCCTCCTCCTCCCTCCTCCTCCTCCTCCTCCTCCTCCTCCTGCAATCTACATGGTACAATCTGGGTGGTTCAATATATGTAGCGGAATAAACGTTAAGCCAGATGTGTATGGTATAAGCTATGTGGTGCAACAGACGTGGAGCAGCAAATGTGGTACCCTCGATGTGATGTGGGCCACGTGGTGCAATATGTTAGGTGCCATATGTGTATATATACATACATACATACATACATACATACATACATACATACATACATACATACATACATACATACATACATACATACATACATACATACATACATACATACATACATACATATATACATACATACATATATACACATCATACTACGTACATACATACATACATACATACATACATACATACATACATACTGCATACATACATACATACATACATACATAATACATATATATATTGCATGCGTATATACATACATACATACATACATACATATACACATGCATGCATACATACATACATACATACATACATACATACATACATACATACATACATACATACATACATACATACATACATACATACATACATACATACATACATACATACATACATACATACATACATACATACATACATACATACATACATACATACATACACACATACATACATACCATCCATCCATGCATGCATGCATACATGCATGCATGCATGAATGCATGCATACATACATACATACATGCATGCATGCATGCATACATGCACACGTACATACATACATACATACATACATACATACATGCATGCATGCATGCATGCATACATACATACATACATTCATACATACATACATACATACGTGCATGCATATATACATACATACATGTATACATACATACCTATATACATACATACGTACATGTATACATACATGCATGCATGCATACATGCATACATACATACATGCATGCATGCATGCATACATGCATGCATACATGCATACATACATACATACATACATACATGCCTATATGTATACATATATGCATGCATACGTACATACATGCATGCATATATATATATATGTATGTATAGATCTACAAGACTGCAGTGTCGCTTCGGGCCATGCACCTTGGTCTCGCGCCATGCACCTTGGTCCTGGAAGTTTGGCACACAGGCGGAATAGCAGGAAGGTCAAGCCGACAATTTAGCGATAACTCCTTGTTGCCTTTTCCGGCATCGCCGCTACAAGTGGCATGTGTGCCATGGCTCTTGCGCAAAAAGGAAGGGGGGAGGAGGAGGAGGAGGAGGACGTGGAGGAGGAGGGGGGAAGAGGGGGCAAGACATCGCCCCTCCGGGCCCAGCAACGGGGCCCAAATCCCAGGTGGGGAAGGGGGGGAGGTGGTGTGCGTCGCGACGCGGAATAGTGCTCGGAGCGGAGGGGGCACGGGGCGGAGGTCCCACTGGGGCGCTGGGGGCGCGGAGAGGAGGGGGGGAGGTGGTGTGCGTCGCGACGCGGAATAAAATGGTCGGGGCGGAGGGGGCACTGGGCGGGGCTTGGGGCAGAGGGCCACGGGGCGGGGGTCCAACTGGGGCGCTGGGGACGGGGGGGGAGGGGGGAGGTGGTGTGCGTCGCGACGCGGAATAAAATTGTCGGGGCGGAGGGGGCACGGGGCGGAGCCCCCACTGGGGCGCTGGGGAGGGGGGGGGAGTGAAGTGGTGTGCGTCGCGACGAAGGAATAAATCGTTCGTGGCGGAGGGGGCAGTTGGGCGGGGCTCCCGCTGGGGCACTGGGGACGCGGGGGGGGCTCGGGGCAGAGAGCCACGGCGCAGGGGGTCCACTCTGGCGCTGGGGACGCGGGGGGGGGTGCGACTCGGAATAAAGCGTTCGTGGCGGAGGGGGCAGTGGGCGGGGCTCCCGCTGGGGCACTGGGGACGCGGGGGCGCTCGGGGCAGAGAGCCACGGCGCGGGGGTCCCACTCTGGCGCTGGGAACGCGAGGAAAAGCGGGGGGGCAACGCGGAATAAAGCGTTCGTGGCGGAGGGGGCAGTGGGCGGGGCTCTCGCTGGAGCGCTGGGGACGCGGGGGGGGCTCGGGGCAGAAAGCCACGGCGTGGAGGTCCCACTCTGGCGCTGGGGACGCTGGGGGGGGGTGGGGGTGCGACGCGGAATGAAGCGTTCGTGGCGGAGGAGGCAGTGGGCGGGGCTCCCGCTGGGGCGCTAGGGACGCGGGGGCGCTCGGGGCAGAGAGCCACGGCGCGGGGGTCCCACTCTGGCGCTGGGAACCCGGGGGGGGGGGGGGGGGCGACGCGGAATAAAGTGGTCGGAGCTCTAGACACCCTGTGCAAGAGAATGATAATGTTATTCGTTATCCTTCCTCCATGCCTTTTTTCCCTTATTTACGCCGCACCCCGCGCATTCTCCATCCTCCTCAGCTCTTGTTTGCGGAGGCTCCTCCTTGGACAGCCTCTGGGGGCCTCACAAAAGATGGCGGAAATCCGCAATTCCCCATGAAAACGGGACCCGTCACTAATCCACGCCCCCTTAATCCATGTTTGCGATCGCCTGATTAGTCGGCGGAGTCATTCTAGAGTCGCGAGGCCCTCCCCCTCCTCACCCCCCCTCCCCCGCTACTCCTCCCTCATCCACCACATCATCATCCCCATCTTCCTCGTCCTCGTCTTGTTGTCTCGTCCTCCCTTGTTCCTCATCCATCATCCTTCCGCCTCATTCTTGTATTCCTTCACTCCGTATCCTATCCCTACTTCCTCCCTGCACCTCCTCCAGTTATTTCACCTCTTCCTCCTCCACCCCTCCTCCTCCTGGTCCTCCTCCAACTCCTCCTCCTCCTCCTCCTCCTCCTCCTCCTCCTCCTCCTCCTCCTCCTCCTCCTCCTCCTCCTCCTCCTCCTCCTCCTCCTCCTCCTCCTCCTCCTCCTCCTCCTCCTCCTCCTCCTGTTCTTTTCATTATAAACAATTCTTGCCTGTCGCACCCCGAGGCCCGTCGAAGAGGCGGGCCGGGCGTTTCGCCTGAGACTTCCTCGCCAATTATGATCCTGGAGCCTACAACTTGGCAACGCGTGGTTTTACACATGTGGCTCTCGCCTTAGCACCGCGCGCATTCGTCTGAAAACCTTAAAAGGGCTTCACGGATTGAGGGCGACCCGTTTTCAAAATGTGGCTCTCGCCATAGCGCCGCGCACGCTCGCCTTAAAAATTCACAAGAGTTTCACGGGTTGGGGGGCGGGCCGTTTTCAAAATGTGGCTCTCACCTTAGCACCGTGCACATTCATCTTAAAACTTCGCAAGATTCTAAGATGAATGTTGACGAGTTGAGGGCGGCTCCTTTTTAAAATGTGGCTCTCGCAGTAGCGCCGCGCACAGTCGCTTTAAAAAACTGCAAGCATTTCACGGATTCGCATGGTTGATGTATCCGAAACGGCATCTCGGAAAGATTCAGGGTTGCCAAGGCGCAGCAATTAAGTTGATTCGCAGTGTTGAAGTCCCAGGAGCAATGTTCTGCAACTGTTCACGATCGTCAAGACGCAAAAGACAAGCTGCTTCGTGGCGATGGAGTCCCGAGAACCGTGTTTTGGCACGTTTCAAGATCTTCAAACTGTTGTCTCCCAACGGGGCACTCCCCTCAGTGGACATGAACCCTTGTAGGGCCTATGAAGAGGAAGCTTGGAGGGAAGGTTTATTCCAACCCCGTTGATGAGTCTTGGGTTTACACTGGTCCTCCTCCTCCTCCTCCTCCTCCTGCTCCTCCTCACCATCATCATCATCATCATCATCATCATCATCATCATCATCATCATCATCATCATCATCATCATCATCTCATCACATCATCATCTCATCATCATCATCATCATCATCATCATCATCATCATCATCATCATCATCATCATCATCATCATCATCATCATCATCATCATCATCATCATCATCATCATCATCATCATCATCATCATCATCATCATCATCATCATCATCATCATCATCATCATCATCATCATCATCATCATCATCATTTACCAGCAGCAGCAGCCTCATCCTCGGTCACCATCCTTGTGCTCCACCACCACCACCTAATCATCCCGATTATCATCATCATCATCATCATCATCATCATCATCATCAGCATCATCATCATCATCATCATCATCATCATCATCATCCTCATCCTCATCCTCATCCTCATCATCATCATCAGCATCATCATCATCATCGTCATCATCCTCATCATCCTCATCATCATCATCATCATCAGCATCATCATCAGCATCATCATCATCATCATCATCAGCATCATCATCATCATCATCATCCTTGTACTCCTCATCCTGCCCTCTCATGATCTCCCTCCTCATAATAATGCAAACGACCACAATACTTCAGCTTCGCATGCATGTCAACGATTCGAGTGGATGCAGCGGTGAGACGAGGCCAACAAGAGCTGGGCATACCCGACGAGATAAGCGAACAGTACTCAAAGCGAAGGAGTCGAGAGGCATGATAATCAGCGAAGCAGATTGGAGACGGGAGAGAGACAAGAATAGAACAGAGAGAAAACACAAAACAAAACAAAACTGGAACAAGGACGAGGATAAAGACGAAAAACGTTAATCGAGATGAAGAGGAAGCGAAGGAAGAACATTCAAGATGAGAATACAAAAGAAGACCAACAGGTGGAGAACTACATGGAACAGCAGCAGAGTGTAGACAAGGATTAAAAATCCAGGACGATCAAAATGCGTCGTGAAGTATGCAGGGGATGAGAGAAAGAGAGATAGAGCGAGAGAGACAGAGTGTGGGAGAGAGAGAGAGAGAAGAAGACAGACACACACACACACACACACAGACAGACAGACAGACACACAGACACACAGACACACATACACACAGACACAAGGACAGACAGACAGACAGACAGACAGACAGACAGACAGACAGACTGACAGACAGACAGACAGACAGACAGACAGACAGACAGACAGACAGGCAGGCAGGCAGACAGACAGACAGGGAGATCCGCCGACCCCGGGCGCCAAGGCGGGTGAGATGATTGGCTGTCCCACCACTATCCCCCTCCCCTGGGGTCTGAAATCCGATTAGATGGGGGGGGCGGAGGGGAGGAGGGGTGGTCCACCTGCTCCTAAACGCATTCCCGGGGTGTCCAGAGCCTCAATCTCTACGCTGTGGCCTCCAAGATGCCTCCGAATCCGCCGACCCCTTAGGGTCATCGGCGTGTGAGATGGTTTCCCCTCCCTGGGGTCATCGACGTGTGAGATGCTTCCCCCTCCCCAAACCGCCCCCTGGGGCCCTGTCCGGTCGGTTTGGATGGGGGGGGGTTCTGGCCGGCCCCAGCTGAACGCGCCACGGGCCTCACGACGGGCCATGAGGGCCCCAAGAGGCCCATAAGATGGTCCAAGAGGACCCCGAGTCGCCGATGGATCGCTCCAAGACGCCCAAGATGGCCCCCAGACGGCCCAAGAGGCCCCGAGACGCCCGAAGAGGCCCCCAAGAGGCGTCCCAAGAGGGCCCCCAGAAGCAAAACTTGTCCCATTCCCTGGGAGAAACGTATGGTTATAGCACATTCACCTCTTGGGCTTTCACAACGTCCAAGACGGCCCAAGAGGCCTCCAAGATCGCCCCAAGACGGCCCAGGAAGCCCGCAAGAAAGCTCCAAGACGGCCCAAGACGGCCCCAAGACGGCCCAAGAGGCCCCCAAGACGGCTCCAGGTTGGGGCGCAGGCGGGGGACCCGAACGGGAATTCCGAGCCAAGAAGCCTCCAGGAGGCCCCAAGAGGCCCCCAAGAAGCCCCAAGAGGCCCACCAGAGGCCTAGAAGAGGCCCCAAGAGGCCCCCAAACGGCTCCCAAAAGGCCTCGGAGGCCCCCGACAGACCTACCAGGAGCCCCCTAAGGGGTCGACGGTGCGGCGTAAGCCCAAGCATCTGTCTGCGCTTGCTCAAGCAGGGTTCCAACACGCACAGGAGTCCTCGAAGACGAACAAGATCGCCTCAAGATCCCAAGAGGCCTCAAAGACACCCCAAGAGGGCTCCAAGCCGACCCCCGAAAGGAACCAAAGAAGCAAGAACCGTCCGAATCCTCTGGGAAAACAACTAAATTGAACATATTCGCATATTCGGTCTCAACAGCGTCCAAGACGGCTCCAGACGCCCCCATGATCGCTCCAAGACGGCCCAAGAAGCCCCCAAGAAGGTCCCAAGACGGCCGAAGGGTGGTCCCAAGACGGCGCTCAAGATGGCGCAAGAGAGCCCCAACAGGGCCCCAAGAGGGGCCCAAGACAGGTAACTCGAACTGACATTCGGAGTCCTCCGACCCAAGGGAAACCTCGAGACCGCCGGCAGGCGCCCCAGAAACTCACAAGAGGCCCGAGGAGGCACCCCAGGAGCCCCAGAAGCGGCTCCCAGAGGGTCCCCGAGAGGCCCCAAAGGGTCTAAGCCGTTGACGCCATGCCTCTTCTGGGGGTCGGCGGAATGGCACAGGCCCCTCGGAGCAGGGAGAGGAAGCAGAAATCGGAGGAGCAAGTCACAACGGGAGACCGTGGCGCCGTGTGCTCCTGCGGCGACCGTCGGGCCAGACCCTCCCCGGGGAGGGCCCCCGGGCCCGACGCCAGGCGGACACGCCCGCCGCGACTGTTGCTCCTCCTCCTCCTCCTCCTCCTCCTCGGGGATGCAGAGAGGCCGGGCCGTTTCCCGTCGCAGCGGCGACGCCGTGGCTGCACCAAAGGTCGCCGGGCGGAAGGCGGCAGGAGGAGGGCCCGACAGGGCGCGCGGCCAACCGCAAGGCCTTTCCGACACGAGGTGGGAGGAGGGCGGAGCGGGGGAGAGGAAAGGTGTGAGAGGGAGCGAGGGAGAGGAAAGAGGGAGGAAGGGGGGGGGGAGGGAGGGGAGGGAGAGGTGGGAGAGGGAGCGAGGGAGAGGAAAGGGGGGAGGGAAGGGAGGGAGAGGGGAGAGAGGGGAAGTGAGGGAGAGGGAGAGGGAGGGGGGGGGAGAGGGGGAGAGGGCAAGCTAGGTGCGCTCGCGCCTTCTCTGACATCCTTCCCCTCCCACCCATCCTTTCCTATGTCGCCGATGTGTTCTCTATTCGCGGACGCGGGCTATGGCGGGCCTGGAACTCCAAAACTGACCCCGTCGTGTGAATTATGCGCAATTCCGCTGGCTCATTCTGCTAGCGCAGACGAACCCTGCCTCGCCGTCGGGGGAAAAAAGGTTATGCGCAATCGGAAAAAGGGAGCTGCGTACATTGGAAGAGGAGGTGGCGGATGAGCAGGACGATGAGCAGGAGGAAAAGGAGGAGGAAGACGAGATCTCCTGCCACCAAGTGCTCGGACTGGAACAACGGGCACGGGCGGTGGATCAGGCGCTGGCAGTGGAAGCAGCAACTGGAGTGGAAGGAGCGGGAGGAGCAG
>CAUYUJ010007749.1:0-2500 GCA_963575745.1 Prorocentrum cordatum
GATCCGTACTCATCCCTCCTCCTGCTCCTGCTCCTGCTCCTGCTCCTGCTCCTGCTCCTCCTCCTCCTCCTCCTCCTCCAACATCTCCTCATCCTCCTCCTCATGCTCATGCTCCCCACCCATCTCTCTTCATCAATGATAAGTCCTCCTTGTCGCAACACCACACGTGTCGTCAGGGCGGGCCAGACGTGTTACCCAGGCTAGGCTAGGCTCGAAGCTAAACCATATTAACAACTGCACGGATGGAGCACGGATCCTGTTCAAAATGGAGGTCTCGCCCTAGCACCGTGCACACTCGTGTGCAACAATCAACAGCTACACGGAAGGGGGGCAATTCGTGTTCAAAATAGGGTTATCGCTGAGGCGCCGCGCACGCTAGTATTGACGAATTCCAGCAGCTACATGGAAACAGGGCGGGTCATTTTGAAAAGAGCGCAACAGTGATAACGGAGAGCGATATGTCTTCAAAGTGAAATCCCCCCTCGCGCTACCCCTTGCAACACTGGGCACTCGCTGGGAACGTCGTTTTAGTCTATGGTCCTACATGCTTGCACGTCTTACGGACAGCTGGAAGGACGAAAATCGGCGGCGAGCGAGGGAAGAAGTGAGAAGGGGCGGGCCTTCTCAGAAGGCTCGGAAGTCCCCAGGCCTTCTGAAAAGTGTTCTAAGCCTTCCCCGAAGACGCAGACTACCTTGCAGAAGGCCAGACGGCTTCTGAGAAGTCCCGCCGCCTTCTGGGAAGGCATTCTCCTTCTCAGTTCCCTCCTGGGAGCGCCTCCGAATTTGCTTTTTGGATCATAACTCGTGTCTCCGGCGACCGTTCGGGACGATCCCGGCACCCCCGGAACGCTCTCGGCGAGGCGCAGCCGCTGGAACGCATCCCGAGGGTGGAACACCGTCGAGCAACTCCTAACAACGCCCGAGAACCTCGAACTTCGAAGCCGAAACTTCCCACCCCCCGCTCGCCGCCGAGCCTGGGGACCCTTCGGGGCCCCGGCCTTCGGCCTCTCCGCCGGCGGCGGCGCCGGCGCCGGCCTCCGCCGCTGCTCGGGCGTGCGCGCCGCCGAGAAGAGGTCGGTCCAGCGCAGAGCGGGGTCTCTCGCCCGAGTGGCAGACCCGTGGAGCGGTCGTCTGCCAGGCGGGAGGGGGGGGGGGAATGATGGGCCCACGTTCCACCACAGCTACCACACGCATGTGAGAGGGGGGGGAGGAGGAGGAGGAGGGAGATAGGATGATGAGGAGATTAGGCGGAGTGATTGATGTCGGAGGAGGAAGGCGTCGAGGATGAGAAGGCGGAGGAGGCGGAGTAGAGCAGGAGGAGAGCACCTGGGAGGAGGAAGCAAGGGAGGAGGATGGAGGGGAAGGAGGAGACGAGGGGCCTTCCTGATCCTCCCTCCTCCCCCGTCCTAGATACGGTAGAAGCGGTGGAAAAAATGCCCATGAAAAAACACAAAAAAAGAGAGAAGGGGGGATGCCGGGGAGGGGGGGGGGCGCGCGCCCCGCAGCAGGGGCGACTGCAGAAAAGGAATCCAGACGCGAGGGTGCACTGCAGCATCGGCGCTGCATCCTGGGTTTACTCTGGTCCTCCTCCTCCTCCTCGCCCACTCCCTCCTCCACCACCTCTTCCTCCGCTTCCCCTTCTTCCTCCCCCTCATCCTCCTCCTCCTCCTCTCCTCCCCCCTACCCACCTCCACCTCCACCTCCACCTCCACTGTCCTCTGTCTCCTCCACTTTCTCCACTTCCTCCTTCCTCCTCCTCCTCCTCCTCCTCCTCCTCCTCCTCCTCCTCCTCGCCCCTCCATCCTCACCCCCTCCATCCTCACCCGCTGTTCTGCTCCCTCCTCCTCCTCCACCTCTTCCCTCTCCCTCCGCCTCCCCTCCCGACGGCCACGCGGCGGCTGCGGACACGGAGCGCGCACGGCACCGGGCGAGCCCCCGCCCCGAGGAGCGCCAGGGAGGAGCCCCGCGAGGCTGGGACTTAATCCACATCCACCGCCTGGGAACCGACGTCCTGGTGCCCCAGCGGGCGGTGGTCATGGACCTATGTCGGCCCCCGGGGGGCCCGAACATGTCCATCTCCACCGCCTGCCGAGGCTCCGAGAACTGACCCTCCAGGCACAATCAGGTGGCCGAGGCTGCTGACCCTGGGAGGGGAGGGATCCCGCTGGGAAATTGAGAAGGGGAGGTTGTCCCGAAAGCCATCTGCATAGGTGTGTCGCCCCTACCCACCCCACCTCCAGGCGGTGGATATGGGTGGATATGGATAAATTCCCGCCTTGGAAGCCCAGAAGAGAGAGGCCGCTGGCGCCACCGCGGCCGCAGCGGCCACGGAGGCGGGGGCGCCCGAGGAGGCGCAGTCAAAACCCGCAGGACGGGCGCAAAGTCAGGGCGCAAGATCCTTGCAGGTCCCATCAACCACTCAGGGCTCTTCGGGAGTCCACGCTGGCTCGAGATGGGCCGAAGAACGAAGAAGCAGGGACGCCTTGATGAAGCAGCGCAT
>CAUYUJ010007749.1:7500-44672 GCA_963575745.1 Prorocentrum cordatum
ATTATTCTTATTCGTATTATTATTGTTATTGATATTATTATTATCATTAGCACTCACATTATTACTACTACAACTAGTATTATCATTATAATAATGATAATTATTATTATTATTACTAGTACTATTACTAGTAGTAGTAGTAGTAGTAGTAGTAGTCGTAGTCGTAGTCGTAGTCGTAGTAGTAGTCGTAGTCGTAGTAGTAGTAGTAGTAGTAGTAGTAGTAGTAGTAGTAGTATAGTAGTAGTAGTAGTAGTAGTAGTAGTAGTAGTAGTAGTAGTAGTAGTAGTAGTAGTAGTAGTAGTAGTAGTAGTAGTAGTAGTAGTAGTAGTTAGTAGTATGTGTTTGTTTCTTATTTCTCCTCCTCCTCCTCCTCCTCGTCTTGTCTTCCCTCCTCCTCCTCCTCCTCCCCTCCTCCTCCTCCTCCTCCTCCTCCTCCTCCCCCTCCTCCCCCCTCCTACTCCTCCTCTCCCTCCTCCACCTCTCCTCCTCCTCCTGCTCCTCCTCCTCCTGCTCCTCCTCCTCCTCCTCCTCCTCCTCCTCCTCCTCCTTTTCCGTGAAACGAGGACGCGCGCGAGGCGCAAACACTCGGGCGCGAGCCAACCCCAAACCAGCCATGGCGTGCCGACCTTCCCGCGCGACGCACCGCCCGTGCCCCCGGCGTTTTTTGTGAGGGGAGCTGGTGGGCAACTGGGGGCAAACCGGCACACATCGCAGCGAACGCGAAGTGTGCAACGACACATGGAGAAGAAGTCGTCCCGTCCTTTTTGCCCCCGCAGCGCTCCCAGACTGCACGGCCAAGAAAACTCCTCCACGATCTCTCCTCTCCCTGATGGATGGGAGGACGTAGAGAGTACGTGCGCGAAGCGAAAGGTTGGGGCCCACGCGACGCACCACCATGTTTTCCTGTCGTGGCGATCGCGGAGAAACACCAATCGCACGCGACTCCCAACGTTTTTCCTTAACCCCCCGCAGGTCGCAGCAGGGGGCGACGAAGAGACGCGGCAGTAAGCAAGGAAAAAAAGACAAAACGAACCTTTCCGATGTCTCACTCCCGCCAGGAACGATCATTACCCAAAGCGTGCAATCACTGCCCCTTCTGAACGGTCACGTGCGACAATTCCTCACGAACGCTGCGCTCCGCCAGTCTCCCGCCTGAAGACGCACAGGCACCGTGACAGCGCCCCCCCGGCGTCCAGCATATCTCTCGCCATTCTCGTTCGGAGGCAAAGGATCCCGAGGCAGCTGCAGCGGCGCACCGTCGGAAGTCTTGCAATAACGTGCCCGGGGCATTGGCGAGAATTGCGCCTCGCCGGTGATATTTCGCCACGGACGCGGCCTTTTACAGCAGGCGCCCAAAACAGGCGCGGCAGCACTCTCGGCGAAGCGCGGCGGACACGCGAAGCTGTTTGATGTTGTTAAGAACAAAGGCGGGCTTACCCCCGCGACGCACGCGACTTCACGGCGATCGCCCTGGATCAAAACAAAAAGGGCCCCTGATGGAACCCGCAGTGAATACAGACGACCCACTTTCATGGGCGCATCCTGCATCATGCCCCCGCCCCCCCCCCTCCCCAGCGCCACCACCTCGGCAAAGCACGGCCTCCTCCGCGGCAGGGGAATGGCACCGAACATGGGCCGCAGCACAGTGCGCCACCTAGCACATGGTGCTGGCAACGATTCGAAGCCATCGAAATCCTCGCACTCACTCGAGTCTGATTGCCGATGCACTGCCGAAGTCGCCCTCGCACCTGCCCTCAAATCTCTCCGCGCCCAGGGGAAGGTGATGGTAACCTTTTGATATTCACGAGAGGCCTCTCAAGCTCCGAAACGGCACGGGCATGTCTCTGTTTCCTCTGCATGCTGCTACACGCGCAAACTCCTATTCTCTGGGTGGGACTCGCGCTTACATGTTTACTAACCAAACCATCGCTGAGCTAGCCAACTGCGTTGCATGGAACGCAACTCGCACTGGTGAGAAAACGAATGATAAGAGAGAACGCCAAGCGATTTCCACGCGGCGGAGCTGCAGCACGCTATAACCTTCACGTGAGAGTAGCTGCGCCTCGTCGTCGCAAACAACAAGATGCTGGCACATAACTTCGTCGCGAGATGGGGGGGCAAGAATATGGGAGAAGAGGACAAGATCGGACGCGACTGCCGTCGGGGGCAACCTGCCCTCATGGTGCGGCTTCGGCCGCTCAACTCGTCTCAGCTTTCTCGTGACCACCCAACCTCGCGCGCGCCCCTCAGTCGCGCGCTGGCATCGCCCGGGTCGGCCGCCAGGCTTGCCGGCTGCAATGGACGCCGCGGGGCCCTGCGCTCCTGCGTCGCGCTGCAGCGCCTTCGCGTTGATCCCCGTCGCGTTCTGACGATTATTGCTGCTCGCGGGGCCCACCTGCAACGCTGCGCGCAGAGGCACGCGCCCAGAATCAGGATCATAGGGCGACGAATGTCAGCGCCACCTAGAGCAAAAACGACAGGGATATGCTGATGATCGCGTGTCGTAAGCTAGTCCGTTCCACGCGGGCCACTCCGTAGTCCTGCTTCTTGTTGGATGTCAGCTCGCGCGCTGCCGCCATCTCCGCCAGGTAGGCCACTGCTGTCGTCGAAATCGCGGTCAACGTCGATCTCGCCTCAGCAAGCTTCGCTGCCTTCTCTGCTGCCTGAGAACTCTCGTCGGACGCGGGGCCGATGGTTCCGGTCCACAGGCGGTCGGCCAGTACACGTGGGGCCGCTAGCTCGGCGAAGCCGTCAGCGAACTGTCGCTCCAAACTGACCGAGCGCCACCCCGTCGCGATCGCCGTCGCCAGCTTCTCCAGCACCTGCACCTCGATGCCCGCGCGCTCATCGCCAATGTTGCGCGCGCGGGGCCTCTGGGCAGCGTCGCAGAGAGCCTTGGCGCCCACCGCGAGAGCACTGCTGCCCAGCGCTGCCGTGGCGCCATTGAGCCCGGGGCCCCTCGTCTCGTCGAGCATCGAACTGCAGCGTGCCTTCGCGTGCTCCAACGCATCAACTCGACCAGCTGCGGCACGGGCCCCGCTCGCCCGGGACCGACTGACCCCGAGTGGCTTCCGCGACCGACAGCCAACCACCGCTCACCTCACGGTCTTGCCCAGAGGCACTCGCTTGGGCGCCGCCTGGACTAGGTGGCCCCGCGCGAATTGCCATCTCGCCCAACGGCCCGCGCCGCGCCCGTCGCGCAAAGAAATGCCACGTCGTCGGGGTCGTCGCGCAGATTGGGGAATCATTCCGCGCTTCACTCTTCGCTTTCGCGAGAACCTGACCGTCTCGTTGGCCGGCGCGAGGACCCGCGCTGCGGTTCTCTCGCCGACGGTTCCAAGGCCGACGCCGACGCCGCATTGCAGGCGCGGCGCCGCCCGGGCGCTGGGCCACGTCAGACTTCCCATGGGTCCTCCAAGCTGTCGCCGCTCGCCCTTGGTGAGAGCCAGATCGCGGTCTCGGCGCTGTTCCCCGTTGCAGCGTTCGGGCTCAATGGCTTGCCGCGTCGAGGGCGTCGGTGCCGATGTCCCCCCGCGCCGCGTCGTTGAAGACATTCCTGAGCTGCTGAACTCGCGATGAGAAGCACGCCCCCCCCGCGACATCGCTTCCCACGCCAGGCGCGCCCTTGGCGGCCAGCCCGACGGCGCCGTCAAAAATCCAGCCAATTGCCCCGCTGCACGCGGTAGCTTGGCCAATCTTAAGTATGCCCAGGGCGTTTCTGTCAGCGTTTTCAGCTCGGCGTCTCGGCAATCATGTCTAATCGGTTGTTCAATTACCCCAGTGGGACCCTACCTGGGAGTTGGAGCATTTAGGAAAGCAACATCTACATCTACAACAACAGCTACAGTTAATCTACACCTGCATCTACATCTACATAAACATCAACCGAGAGACTCACATCTACATATACATCTACACCTACATACACACCCACATATACATATAGATATACATATATCTATATACACCTACATCCACATCTACACCTACACCTACATCTACATCTACATCTACACGTTCGCAGTGGTTTTGCTTTTGCTGTGCATTGCCTTTGCGTTTGCTCTTGCCTTTGATGTTGTATTTGCCTTTGCTGTTGCTGTTGCTTTTGTTGTTGCGTTTCAGTTGCTTCTTTGTTTCTGCGTTTGCTTGCGTTTGTCTTTGCTTTGCCTGCGCGCAGCTATGCTATGATAAGCTGTGCCGCGCTATGCTGCTCTATGCTATGCTACGCTATGCTATGATGTGCTATGATATGATTTGCTGCGCTATGCTGTGATATGATGTTGCTATGATATGCGATGCTGCGCTGTGAACGGCTTAGCAATGCTATGATATAGTGTGCTCTTCTATGCTGCGCTATGCTATGATATGCTATGATATGCGATGCTGAGCTATGGTCTGCTGAGCTATGCGATGTTATGCTTGGCTATGCTATGCTATGATATGCTGTGCTAATGCTGCGTTGCGATATGCTGCGCTGCGCTCAGCTAAGCTAGGCTAGGCTAAGCTAAGCTAAGCTAAGCCAAGCTAGAGCTAAAGCTAAAGCTCAGCTAATAAGCTAAGCTAAGCTACGCTAAGCGAAGCTAAGTTACGCTAAGCTAAGCTGAGCTGAGCTAAGCTAGGCTAGGCAAAGCTAGGCGAAGCTAAGCTAAGCTAAGCTAAGCTAAGATGAGATAAGCTAAGCGAAGCTAAGCTAAGCTAAGCTGTAGCTAAGGTACGCTAAGCTAAAGCTGAGCTGAGCTGAGCTAAGCTAAGCTAAGCTAAGCTAAGCAAAAACTACTGGGGGAACCGCGGGGCGGACACTGGGGGAACCGCGGGGCGGATGCCGGGGGAACCGCCCGGGGCCTTATCCACTGCCCGGCCCCTTTAGGCAGAGCCCAGGTAGGAATAAAACTGAACGCGCAAAACAATTCCGCGTTGTTTGAGCGTTTTCAGATCATGCCTTGGCGCTTTCAGATGCGTCGGTCGCGCGTTTCCGTCTCCTTGCGCATCCCCATCGTCTTCTATGTGGAAGTTTGCTTTTCTGCGGCCGTCGCCGGAGGGCCAGGGGGCGCGCCTGCGCGCCCGCGTGGCCAAGTTGGCCTCCAGGCCTGTTCCGCGCCGGCATTAGACCGGCGCCATATCGTTTTTCTGCAATTTTAAGGGGGCAGAACGGGCGAAGGGCGGCAGGGCGGGGAGCGCGGGAGGCAAGCCGGCCGAGGAGACAAGGAGAAGCCTTCGACGATAATGGGAGGGGGGAAAAACGCAACAAAACGCTGGACAACAGCGACGGACCGGAAAGCACAACAACAACAACAACAACAACAACAACAACAACACACACACACACACAACAAAACAACCACACACGCTAAACAAGTAACGCCTTTTTGTCGTCCGCATTTTTCCATGTCAAGAACCCAAACTAGAAAACGCTAGAACAACGCCTAGGACGTTTTAAAAAACGAACCAAGCGCAGCAACTCAGACACAGGACGCGAGCCCGGCTGGCGAACCGCGAAGCCGCGCCCAACCGCGCGGTCAGCAGCCTCCACCCGCAAGAGCCGCACGCGCTCTTGAGCAACTTCACCTGGGCGCCCGGCTCGCCACAGAGCACCCCGCGCGCCTACGCCGGCAAAAAACACGGGGGCGCCGCGGCCCGAGCGCATGCCCTGGAGGGGCGCGGCGTCGACATCGGCGGCGAGACGGGCCCTGACATGGATGGGCGAGGTCGGACAGCGCGACGAAGGTTCTGCTCGGCCTCGGACCTGGCCGCCACAGAAACTCTGGAGCTCCACGCGCTTCGCCTCTGCCAAATTGGCCTCGCCCTCCGCGGTCGCGCGCTCCTCGCTCGACTCGCTGACCGCGCGGCGCGCCTCGCGATCGATCTACTAGAACTCCGTGGTTTCGGCATCGCGGCTCCAACCCACAGGCGCATCGCCCTCCTCAATCCCCACCCTGTCGCAGGGCCCGGGCCGGCGACCTCGCTGCTCTCGCTGGGCCGCGCGGGCCCGCGCGGGGGCCATCTCCGAGCAGCCCGCGCATCGTCGGCTCTCGCGGAACCAAGCTGCAGCATCCGCGAATTCGCTGGAACGTTCGAGGCCAGGGCGGTGGTGGTCAGGAATCGCCTTTGTCTCTTCGCTGGCCGACGGCCGCCCTGGCGCGCCAAGGCCGGCCGCCCTCGGCCCGGACTGAGGCTCTAAATCCTGGGCGGACACGTGCCTGAGCTTGTCCGCCATGGCCAAACCTGGCGTCGGGAGCTGAGAGAGGCCTGCCGTGGGCGCTGGGGCAGGCTCCTCAAATATTCTCATCGGCTCGTCGAATTCCTCGCCCGTTGGCCCCGACAGCTGGCGCGCGTCAAAGAATTGCACGGCGCCTCCGCGTCGGCGACCTTGCAGGGCGGCCTGGGCAAGCCGTGGCGCCACGTCGCTCGGGCCCCCCAATCCGCTCGACGCTTGGCCTGGCCGGGTCGGGGATGTGCCTTGGCGAGCCTCGACCATGCTGATCCAGCGCACTTTAGGATGGCCGTTTTCCACGCCCTCGCGCCAGCCCTCTCCAGCAAGACTTCTGGACTCGGCTCGCGCCGCGGTCTCGCCGATAGTATCACTGCTCGCCGATTCTAACTGGGCCGCGGGCGTCGCGTCGTCGGCGCAGGAGGTCCTGCGCGCGCGCGCGGTCGAGTCCGCCTCGATGATGGACGCAGTCGCCACTGCCGCGCGATGCCTCGCGACCCCCAGGGCGGTCTCGCCCTCCAGACGCGCCCCGGCGGCTGGCGCGCGCATCGCGTCAGCGGACAGCGAGTCTCTGAGCCGCGGGCTGTAGCCCAGGACCCACTGAGACGGGCTGCAGCCCATGTGGCGCCTCATCCCGTCGATGCGACAAGTCGCGGAATCCAGCGCCGACAGATAGTCTCTGCGTTGCGCCCGAGCCCTGTAAACATCGAGCCGCGGCCCCAGCGCCCCCCGCGAAGCCTGGCGCGCGCGCTCGACTGGTTCAACCGCTTGGTGACGCTCGCCAAGACCACCTCCATCTCGACGTTGCGTCGACAGGCCAAGTCGAGAAAACCCCGGCTGCGCGCCGCGCCGCGCTCGCCCATCGTGGTCGTCTCGCGCGCGCCGCGGCGCCTGATCCACGTCTCCCCGATCGACCTGACGGGCCCACTGCTGGCCTCGCGGGCCACGGTGGCCCCCTGGAAGCGGCGAGCCCCGCCCGGCGCGCGCGATCTCAGCGGCACTTGCGCGCAACTGAAAATCGAGCAATCCAGGTAGAGAGCCTCGTTGCAAATTATCCGAATCATCAGCGCTGACCGCGGGGACCGGGACGCCCTGCGCCCGTCGGCGCAGACAGGGCGCGCACATCGCCCGGCGCGAAAGAAAAGCTCCTCGCGCGCGCCCGCCGATCGCAGCGCGCGCGCGAACACCTCTGTGCCGGAGCGGGCCAGGTCCTTGCAGAAGCGCCCCGCGCGCCTGAACGAGTTCAGACAGAACTCACTCTTCAGCAACCAGCCGGCGCAAATGCCCCTGATGTTGTCATCGCCGTGGCCCGCCTTGGCGCGGTACATGCGCCCCACATTGCCCTCGACCTGGTCGATTCCCAGCACGAGGAAACCCTCGCCCAGGCAGGGTGGCTGACCCAGTAAGTCGCTCAAGATACGGGCCAGCTTGGAGCCGCAGTTCTCAGCGAACCTCGCGCGGTGAAAGATGGCGCCCAATCTTGCCCCCCAGGTGGACGTGCTTGCACCGCATGTCGCACTGGCGCTGCTGCCATCCCGCTGCCAATCCGCGTCAAGCGGCGCGCGCGCCAGTCCGTTTCCGAGCCGGGCCTTCCCCGGGGATCTCCAAGCCGGTCAAGCGCTGGTTGAATCGCGCGCGGCGCCTGGGAAGTCGGTAGAGCGCCTGCGCCTGTTTCGGCTGTGCGTCTCGATCATCTCGCCGCTGCTAGCGGTGGAACTTCGTCCAAAACATCAAGCGTGCGCGTCGCGGTTCTCATTGCGTGGCTTCGTCAGGCGCATTAGAACGACCTCCGATTTGCAGTTCACCCCCTGCGCCATCGACCTGGGATGCACTTAGGAATCACCCGAATGCCCCCTAGCCGCCCGTCGTCGACAGAACCGAAAATCACTTCTGCGCCTCGGGCTCGTCGGTGCCACATCCGCCACGCAAACCGAGCGCCCTGGCCCGGCGCCCCCTCTGCCTCAACAATGTCACGAGCTACGAATGCCCGGCGCGGACCTCCCAGACCTTCTGCTTCGCGCGCTGGAATCTATTCGCCTCGATCAGGTCGGGTTGCGCCTCCTGGTGTGCCGTCCCGAGATTTCTAGCAGCGGCGCCGAAAGGTCCTTGGCGCGTCTGGCCACTGCTCAATTGAATCCACCAGCTGCTCGCAAGGCAACGCCTCCTCGCCCGGGTACGCGCGCGGGCTGATCACGCACTGCGCGCGGACATGGCCAAGCATATTTTGAAGTTGGAATGCATTGCCATCGCCCCTTTCGGCGCGCCTCATTCTTGCAGCAGATCGACGACGCACTGCCCCCTCTCAGGCCGATGCCGCAGCTTGAACCATCCCAGCAGGCCCTCCTGTTCCCAAAGCCCACGGCCACGCCGAGCTCCTTCGCCACGGGATCTCCAGAAACGGGCCCCCAGAAACAGCTGGTACCATCGTGCGCGCCAGTGCCTCGCTGATCGAGTCGGCGCCGCACATGAGACCTCTGGAGCACGGGAGGAAAGTAGTCTTCCTTACTGGGGAACCTCAAGCGCCCCGCTGCTTGCAACAACCCATAAAGGTCTGATGCCCCGCTTTCACGGCGGTCACTTCGCGGGCGCGAACCGCGCCCGACTGTTCCAGGTCGCCGAGGTGATAAGAGTTCTCGGCCAAGTCTGCGGCCGCGCGGATGTCCGCGGCCACCGCCGCCACGCGCTGCCTGTTCCCGCTCTGGCGCGGGCAGCCCATCGCGAAGTGACTTCGGCCGCAGCGGCGTAAGCAAATCGTCTCTTCGGCTGCCCCAGGTGCAGACTGCGTCGGCGGCGGTTATCCTTTGCCCTGGGAGCCTTTCGCGGGCCTGCCACGGCTCTTCGGAGTTGCTCGTTCACCTGCTCAACCTCGCGGAACTCCTCGGGCACCCCCCTCTGCCGGTCCTGCCGCGCGGGACAGTAGAAATCAGGAGCCAATCTCAGATCACACATCTTCTGGCGCGCGTCTGCGTAGCCTGCCATGGCGTCGTCGCGTCGCCCGCGTGATAGGCACCGTCTGGCATGGAGGCGATGACGTTCGCCGCCTCGCAATGGCACGATGCCTCTGAGTCGGAACGGCCGGCACTACACAGGCGCCCCACCTGCTGACTGCTGATCATATCCGCCGTCGTCGTAGCGGGGATGGCCATGCTCGTCCTCCTCGCCAAAGTGAGTCTCCGTTTGAACATCGTCGCACTCGTCGTAACCATCGAACTTGCATGCCCCCTCCCCCGCGCTGGCCCGGCTGACCAGTGGCGGACCCAACGCGGAAGTCTCCTTCTTCTCACTCTCCACTTTTCTTCTTCAGCGACAGATCGCAACCGACTTGTCTCATGACTAGCTGCTTACCTTCTCTGTCCAGCCTGGCCCTGCATAGAATAGACAATCCCAGAACCTTATCGGGGAACGCCACATCATGAGAGCGAACCTTCTGCATCGAAGTGCGGACATGCGCCAGAATGTTGTTCGGCGTCTCCTTGGGCTTACGTGCGCTTGAGGAATGAATTCTCGCAGTCGGCCGAGGACTCCGTGATTTGATCATACCTTGCCCGCTTTGTCTGAACACCCAAAGACGGTAATCCAGCCGTTCTCCTTCTCGATGTCTGATATCTTGGCATCCTCGACCACCCCCCCACACATGCGGCCCATCAGGCCTTGCATAATGTCCAAGCCTAGTGTCGAATCCTGGTCTTTACTCCGAGCTCTCGCGGCGTAAATGTTCATAGTATTTCTGATCGTTCTGTAGCGGTCGATCGACCCGTCGGACTGCGGGGATCTTCCGACGAACGGAGCGCGAGGGCCTCCGTCATATTATCATGGTGCTGCGGTTGCTCCTCTGCCACCTGTGCCAAACGGTGGTTGGCCACAGGGATGATATGATGATATGTCGTCGTCCGTGCAGCCGCAAACCCGCTACCAATAATGTCAACTCGCCGAGGCAATCGAAACTCTCGTGCTCACTCGAAGTTGACTTCCGATGATCTGTCGACCTCGTCCTCGCACCTGCCCTCGAATCGCTCCGCGCCCGGGGGAAGGCGATGGGAACGTTGTGGTCTGCACGAGAGGCCTCTCGAACTCCGAAACGGCAGGGGCATGTCCTTGTTCTCTGCCATGCATGCTGCGAGTCTGAGTGCACGGTGGGAGGGTCGCTATCTAACTGAGCGAGCCTCACTGAGCGAGAATCCTAACTGAGCGAGTCTGCTGCATCTTATGGAGTACAATTTACCGATTCCACCCATGCGCGTGGGAATGTGCCCTGAATTGCCAGTACTGTCGACCTCTGCGCTTGCTCAGTGAGACGGGCAGGTGCACGTCAAGATGGTGCGCTAAAAACTCAAGACCCCCTGCAGGGACCCCCCGCCGCAATCAGACCCCTACTGCCAGACTCGGCGGCGCCAGTGGGTTGAAAGCTACCGAACACGCATGTAGCCAGTGCTGCGTTACGAAATTTTGTTTCAGAGCGACTGGCCTGGAAAACCCAAGAGCATGATCACTTGTCTTCGCACTGGAGGCATTTGCGGCGATTGTCCCCGTTCGGCTCACTAGCTCGACAGGCGTGCACCGTCTCATGGCCGCGTGAAAAACTTCAGGCGAAACTTGGCTAGAGTGCAAGCGCGCACCTCGCAGGTTCGCACTGCGTGGGCGTTCCGACAGGAGGGGCCGTGCCACTATTTGCAATGATGCGCGCCATGAACCATGGCGCTCTGGCGCGGCTCGTGCCATGCAAGCGACGTGGAGAGGACGCCAACTTGCTTTCGCGCACCAGCAGGTTCCCCACGACGCGGCTCGCGCCACGACAAAAACAACCAGAAACCATGTGCATGGTCATCGTGCGTGTATTGATGATGCGCCGACAGAGGAGGAACCACGAGACACACGCACATAAAAATGCCATTAGCAACGACGACGGCGAAGGAAGGCTCCCGCGCCCATCGAATCAGCTTGCGAGGAAACCCTGTTGGGACGCGGGCCGCGCCGCTTGACCGTAGCACGCGTGGCCCACTTGACGACGCCATAGCATGATGATCACTCTCGTGCAAGACCCGCTGCGGACAACAAGACGACTCGACGATGATAAGGGATGGCAAGGACGGTGAGGGGGGAACAAACAATGCGCGACACATGACCAACCAGGCTGGCTCGCGCCCAAGTTCTCTGCCTGGTTGCGTGTGCTGGTGCTCCGACTTACCATGCACACAAGGGCCCCGCGGAACCGTGCCACGCGCCGAGCCCGACTCGTGATGGGAAGGAAACGCCCATGAAGCACGATGTGTGGATTTCGTTGCGATGCGCTGCTGGACCCGGGTGGTGGGGAAGGCTGAGAGAACAAGCACAGAAAAGCGGCGGGCGAGTGGGAGTGGGAGGGTGGGGGGAGAAGAGCGCGCATCCAGTTGAAGTCTCCTAGCTCTTGTGGTTCGCGTCGCAGGCTCGTGCCAGGAGCAAACAGATGCGTGGCCAGTGCCGCCTGTGCTCATTCTCGAACCCCAGCCTCGCGGTGGCGGAACACGCGCGCGCCCTGCGGCATCGTATTGCTTGTGATGGTGATCATGGCCGTTGACCTGACAGGAGACCTCGAACTTGGGACGGAACGCCCCGCCCCGAGTGACAAAGTCAGCAACTAACTTAGCGATTTCACTGGCCGCGCAGCCTTCCGCGACAGTGGTGCAGTTGGGCACGCTAAGGCGGCTGGTCCCTCGTGTCCACCTGGCTCGTCTCGGAATTCGGTACAAGCAGCACAGCGCTCTCACAAGGGCTCGGTCGAACCGGAAGTGGTCTGCCGACTGCATCAACTCCTGATGGCTGACATGTTCCTAGAACATGCGAATGTCGTAGAACACAGTCAGCGCTGTGAGGCCATTTTTCTGGCTGGCACGACAACAGGGTATGAAGATACGCAGCTTGGTCTCAGCTGGATGCAGAGTTTCGGCTCAGAAGTAGTCGGCGTCCACCCTGGACTCCCATTCTTTGACATATGCCCTGCGAGCGCGGCTCCAAATCCCCGTCCAGAAGCACAAGAGCCCGATCGGGCGAGTACCTCCATGCACCTTGGGACGGAACGCGTTCACTCTGATGAGGGAGGAGAGGGGGGGAGGAGGAGGAGGAGGAGGAGGAGGAGGAGGAGGAGGGGGGGAGGAGGAGGAGGAGGAGGAGGAGGAGGAGGAGGAGGAGGAGGAGGAGGAGGAGGAGGAGGAGGAGGAGGACGCCTACGAGACGTGACTTGGGAAGGAGCTAGAAGGGGCAGAGACAAGGGGATTGGAAGGGACAGGGGGAGAGTGAAGGTGAGGGACAAAGGGGAGGGTGACGAATAGCAAAAGGGCGAATGGGGGATGGGGGAACGGTAGGAATGGAATACGGTGGACACGGAAGAACAGGCATGTCACAAGCTGTCTCATCACTTCTCGCACGCCCTCCAAGCATACAAGCAACACTCAGGAATCGCGTCGTGTTGAAGTAGCATGTAACGAACGCCCAAGACTCTGACGTTTCCGTCTCGACGTGGTAAATCGTCCATCCAGCTGATCCCGTCGACGGCGGCAGGAAGGATGAGTGGAGTAGCATCTAAAACAGCCAACTTCCAAGGGCGGTTGCCTGCAGATGTCAATCCGCGGCTCGGTCAAACCTGCAAGATGGACGACACTCGCCAGCCGATCTGCCTCGGCGTTGTGCCCACAATCGTGTAGCATTAGAAATCGGAAGAGTTCTCGCATGGTAAAAAATACTCGACGCCCGAATAACGAGTCCATGATTCTTTGTGCGGCCCGGGGTGCTGAAGTGGCTGGGACCCCATAAACTCGGTCAGGAAGGCGAATGAAGCCAAATCTGTCCGATCTCGGTCCCCGAACCCCCCCCCCAGAGCACATCTGGTGCAGTTTTCCAGGGCCCGAAAGCGGCCCTCAGAGGCCGAAAAATTGCTCGAACCCATAAACCTCGAACCTCTTCCCCCCCCTCCTGCTCGCCGGAACCAGCGCTGGTCTACCTCGGACGGAACCCCAGCGCGCTCCAACATTCTCCTCCTTCTTATGCTCATCACCCATATGGCCTCTTGCCTCCCCCTTCCCTCGTCGCCCTCCTGCTCATCCTCATGCTGCCGCGAACACGGGCTCCTTTTCGGACCGACCCTGCTTCCTCTCGCTTTCGACTTCTCCTCCCTGTGTGCCCTCCGCTTTCGTCTCCCTCCGCTTCGCCTTGTTCCCCCTCTCCCACTGGCCTTTCCCCACGCGTTCGTATCCTCGCTGTCCCCTCCACTCCACCGTCCCAGCCCCCCCCCCGCGTCCCCGCCCTGCCCCCGCCCATCCTCCCGTGGCCCGAAACGTTAAACGGGCCTCCTGATGCCCCCAAATCCGGGAATACATGGCCGCCGTGATTCTGTCACAGCGCCAAGGAGGCCAGGGCCCCCCGCTGGACGTCCGAGCTATCCCGGATAATTCTGCTATCGGGCAGCTCTGGTTCGGGCCCCCGACGCACGAACAAGCAGTGACCCTAGACCTCCCCCAACCGCGATGATTCGGGGATGTTTGGTCGCCCGGACCATCCATGAGAAGCCCAGTCCGGATCAACTCTGGCTTGGGCCCCCGAGGCAAGAATCAGGAGTTACCCTTGACCACCCCTAGTCTTGATGATTCGGCTACACGCAAGAGTGACCCTGGGTAAGAGTGACCGTTGGTGCGCGGGCTAGGAAGGCGCAAGGTGACCACCAAGCGCGCAAGCAGCCACTATCGCGTCGCGCTAAGCGATCGGGGGAGACCCAGTGAGCCTGCACCAAAGGTCACTCTGGTGAAGGGTCACTCTTACGTTCGAGACCTCCTAGATGGGGTCCGAGTAGATGGGGTGGGAGGATAGCGCCTCATCGCCAATACATCGGCGATGCATCGGCGATGCATCGGCGACGTTTGCGATGCATCTGCGCCGTCGGCGTGGAGAAAGTCGGGCTCCACATCGGCCGCATCGCCGGTGCATCGGCGAGGCGGCGCGATCATCCGACCCCATCTACTCGAACCCCATCTGGGAGGTCTAGAGACGTGGAGTCGATGACCCCACTTCCTCCAGCCCCCAGACGTCCTCCCTCGCCGCCCGTCTGTCGATGCCCGCGGACGGCCAGCGAAGACCGCCGCAGCAGCAGCAGCAGCAGCAGCGCCCGCCGATGGCCACCGGGGGGGCGCCGCCGGGCGCCGCCGGAGGAGAATGGCCGCCGGAGTCGACGCCTCCCAAATGGGGCCTGAGCCTGCGGCTGGTGTCGGCTCCACCGCGAGGTATTTTCCCCGTAGCATGGCCACCTCCATCGGCCGGAGGCTCCGGGAAAGTCAGTCGCATGCAGCTGTTCTGCTGGCAGCAGTCCCCTGCACCTGCCTCCCAACTAGGATCCGAGTAGATGGGGTCGGGTCGAAGGATCGCGCCGCATCGCCGATGCATCGGCGACGTCGGCGATGCATCGACGCCATCGGCGTGGAGAAATTCGGGCTCTCAACATCGAGCCGCATAGGCGATGCATCAGGCGATGCGTAGCGATCCTCTGGCCCCATCGGCTCCGACCCCATCTGAGAGGCCCAGACGAAGGCCCTCCCGCCCCGCCTCCGCTCGGAGAAGTGGGCGAGCTGGCGCCAGACCTGTGCTCCGGGAGGCGTGGGGGGGCTCCCCGGGCGGGCGGGGCGACAGGGGGCATAGGACGGCTGCGGAGGGGCGATCAGGCGACGGCCCTGCTCGCGAGCGTGCCGCGTGCGCCCTAAATGGGTACGCAAAGAATAGGTACAATGCCCAACAGCAAATATTGTCCAAAACTGACAGCGGCCGCTGTTGGGCGCAGGCGGCCTTTTGTCTTCAGTGGACACAGGCCGCGGCGACGCCGACAGCGAGTCCTGTTCAAAATGAACGGGAACTGCTGTTGGTCTGTGCAGCCACTCTCACCGTACCCATTTCGATCGTCCCGAAATTCTGCTGACAGGGTTCTCCCGGAAGCCCGAAGAAGGCCAACAGCGGGCGGGAAAAACGGCAGGCAGAGGCTGGCGGTGGGCGACAAGTGGGCGGACCGGCGGCGGGACGGCGGTGGGACGGCGGTGGGGCGACGGGCGGAGGGGCCGACATGGCGGGAGGCTCTCTGGGCGGTGGGGCGACGATGAACGGGCAGGCGGGGGGAGAGGGGGCGGCGAGGGTGGAAAGGAAAGCACCGGATGAGGAGTGGGGGGGGGCGGAGGGGGGGGGGCGAGGGAGGAGGTGGAGGGCGGAGAAGGGAGAAGGGCAAGCTAGGTGCGCTCGCGTCATATCTGACGTCGGCGCTGATTTTCTCTATCCGCGGACGCGTGTCGTAGCGGGAGCGCGTGCAGCGGGAGCACGCTTGCGGGCGAGCGGAAGCACGCGAAGCACGATGAGGCCAGCGCTGCAGCGGGAGCACGATTCGGAACGAGCGGGGCCCGACAATGAGGCAGGCGCCTCAGCGAGAGCAGCATTAAAAAAAATGCAAGCGAAAACCCAACTCCTGGGAATCCTGTGTAAAAAAGCAGGACGCGGGGGGGGGTCGGCTACTCCCAGCACGCCATCTGGGGAAGAGGGAGAGTAGTATTCATATTGAGTAATTGTAAACGAGGGAGAAGGCAGAGGGGACGGAGGAGAAGGAGGAGGAGGACGAGGATGCAGACGACAACGGCGACGGCGACGACAACGACGGCGACGAGGGACATGAGGAGGAGGAGGAACAAAAACAAGTGGTCAAAAGAGGACATGCGACCTAAAAGACTATGCGACGACGATGATGGCGAGCGACGGTCGACGACAGCAACAAAAACGGACGACGATGAACGACGACGACAAACGACGGCGACGGCGACGACGACGTCGACAACCACGGGACGACAACAAGGGGACGACGACGAGGACGACGATGACGACGACGACGACGACGACGACGACGACGACGACGACGACGACGACGACGACGACGGCACTGGCCGAACGGACCACGAGCGACGACACGACGGACGGGCCACCGACGAGCAGCGAACGACGAGCGACGGACGACGTGCGGCGACGGACGACGGGCGTCGACGAACGAGGGGCGACGGACGACGATTGACGAACGACGCCGACGACGAGGCCCCTCCCCAACCGAAGGGGCGCCTGGGTCTCCCGCGTCAGCACGGCCTGCGGGGGCGCGGGGCGGAAGCGCCCGCCGCTCGGGCGAGGCCGGGGAGGAGAGGGAGGGAGAACAGGATAGGAGGAAGGAGGGGGGAAGTGGGAAAAGAGGGGGGAGGAATGACTTGGGGGTGACCACGTCCACGATGGGAGGCCGTCGACAGACACAACACCAGCAACCTTGACAGACATTTTTTCAAAAACAGCCAGGGTCGCATCAGCAACCCCTGGACGACATGAATGGCGGCCCTGGGATACGGACAAGATTGTTGACCCTTCTAACACCTCCTCTGGGGACAAGACTTGGCGAGACACGAGCCATCGGTCGACGACGTGAATCCGCACACCATGCAGAACAGAAGGGGCAAAGTCGCGGAGCCGACTGCCGAGGGCCAACGAGAGGGGCGGAGGCGCCCCGCCATTCTCCGTTGCAGAGGGACGCCAGGATGGCGCCCCCCAAGTAATCGTTCCAGACCCGCATCGCCTCACTCAGGGGCCGCTTGGGCCCCGCCCCCAGGCGGCCCCCAAAACCTCTAGACAATTCACTGGGCCTCTCGGATTCGGCGCCGCGGCCCCAGAGCCCCGCGAGGATCAATATTTGTGGAGGTGCGCGAGCTCTCCTCAAGCACTGGGCGCGTTTGCTTCTCGGGTGGGACCCCGCGCGACAGCGGGTCGGGCTTGACCTGGTGGCCAGCGAGGGCGCGCGGGGACGCGCGACCGCACCCGCGAATGCCTCGCTCTCGCAGTCGGCGCCGCGCTGCCAGACTCGATGGAAGAAGGCCCTAGGGGCCCTGCCGCAGCGCCCGCGCGGGATCTCCGCAACGCAACCCCGCGACCTCTGTCTCGCTCGCACCCGTTGCGCCCCCGCGCGCGCCGTGAGATTGAGACCCCAAGTTTCCATATCATTGTCTCGTTCGAACTTGTGGAGCTCTCTAGCTACCCGCGACAGGTCAGCGCCCTCTCCCAGATCGCGCGATTCGTCGACAGCGATGGCCTTCGCTCGCAGATAACGGCGCAAGTCACTGACGCTTTCATCCGCAGTCTGCCTGGCATCGACCTGAACGCACTCTGCATTGCCAAAGCTGGGGGAGATTCAATCCACGTCGCCATCTCGCGCGCCTGGTTCAGGGGCCGGGCCGAGAGCAAAACCGACTTGCCCCCTGCAACTTCGCAATGAGCAATGAGACAAGACCGCGGGCGCTGCGCCGCCGCATGTTGCCCGGGGCTTTCACTCTCCGCTGGCCACGCCCGTCGCGCGGCAATGAATACTTCTGGCACATGGGCGTGCGCCGTAAGCAATTCCCCCATCGCGGGCCTCTCTGCCCGAGAGCGGCCTCGAGCACTGCCTTTAAACGTCGTCCGCGCCTAACGCTTGCAATCGCACTTCCCGCATGTCAACGCGCGTGGAATAGCCTGCTTGGCGGCAGGCCCAGATCTCGATGCCCGCGAGCGCCCCGCGGCCAAACCCCCGCGCGTCGCCGACCTGAGCGGAGCCTTTCGCACTGCGGCTACTGGGCGCCGTAGTCGCAGACTTCAGCATGCCCGCGGTTGCTGGCCGTCTGCCCTCGATGCGCTTTCTGGGCTCTCTGCGCCCTGCCTGCCACGACGTCGGCGTCGAGGCGCGAAGCCGCGCTCGTGTATCTGACAAGAAGTCCAAACTTAGATAACACCCGCGCGCAACGAATGCCCGCGGTCTTGGTAGAAGATGCGCCCCGTCTTATCGGAAACTCCTAGCCTTGCTTCCTGGTGGGCGTCTGCGAACCAGATCCCCGCCTTTATCGCGGTTCCTGCAACCTCCTGCTGATCGCCATCTTCAACGCGTGCGATATAATCGTCTCCGCATGCCGCCTGCGTCGCCCCCGGGGCAAACTTGCGAACTGTTTGATGTATCGGGTGAAGAAACACCCTCGCCAAGTGCACTCCTCTCTTGACCCCTGCCACGAGCGATCTGCTCGCCGCCGCCAGCTCACCGAGCCACTCCGCCAGCTCGAAGAGCCCGGGATCCACGCGCGCGCGGGCCCCCAGCGGCGCGGCGATGGATTCGCATCCGACCTTCGCTGCAGCGCGATGAAGAAGCACTGCAGCACCCGACCAGAATGTGTTCCTAAGTCAATTAGAGATGCGACGGCGTGCTTCCCATTGATGACCCCCCACCACATCAAGCAGCAATCTCGCCGCCGCCGCGCTCGGCGCCGATGGCCCCGCCATGGCCGCATCCAAGAGCGCGCTGAGACTGGCGAACCAGTCCGCTGCTGGCCCTGATCTGGCCCCAGAACTCGCCGGCGGCGGGCGGCGGTCCCGGGGCTCGCCCCCCCCCCCTCGGCGCGGCTGCAAGCGCTTCTACCGCGGCAAGCGTCTGCCCCTGCCAGCTCCCCAAGCGCTCTGCCTGGCGGAGCAACTCTGCCAACGTCGTTCTGATCGCCGCTGGGAGACGCGGGATGTCCTTGACCGCGCCCCACTCCATCGCGCAATCTCACCAATTGGACTCAGTTCGCTCCTCCGCGGCCCGCCCCCCGCCCCCGCCCCTCCGACCGCGCCCCCCCCCGCCCCCTGCCGCCCGGCGCCTCTCGATGGCGCTCGCATGCGACGGGCAGGCTTCAAGCGATCATCGCGCTCTATACTGCCCCGGCGGAGCAGGCTGGCACCGCCGTTGCGATCTTGGAACCGCTCGGCGAACACGGAGTTCACGAGTGCCAAGCGATCGAGGTTTTCGGCGCACAGGCGCGACGAAAGCGTCGACGCGCCGCGCATCTTGAAATCGGTCGTTCGCCGGTCTCTTCAGCCGCCCACGCGTCGCCATGCGCCGCTGCAATCGCAGCCGGGCGCTCGCCGGGGGCGCCGCGCCCAGCACGCGTAGTTGCGAACCCTGCGAACGCGGAGTGGGATCGAACAGAGCGGGATCTTCCGAGCGCAGAAAACACGCAGCGTGGAACGACACCCCCCCCCCGCCTCCGTCTCCCATCTCATCTCCGCCCTGGGTGACGCCCCGAGAAACTCGACCGGGGTCTGGCCCAAGTTGCCGACGCAGTACTCAGGGGCGAAAATCGACAAATTGTTCAAAACTGCTTGCTACATCGAGAGCTCGAAACATTGCCCTCGGAATGCATTTAGCCGGGGAGGGGGCCCGGAAACGCCCCCATCACCTCCGCGCCGCAGCAAACGCGCCGCGACAAACTCGCCCAGGATTTCTTTTTCACTAGGGACAAAGAGCCCAAATACTCTCATGTCTCAGAAGAAGGTCCGCACAACTGTCCAGACCGGCGCAATTGACAAGTAGTTTGGTGATATCAAACATGTCCAGGGCCCTCTTGGATTCTGCTATCAGGGCGATATCGGAGGCCTCGCGGGTCGTCTTGGAGCGTCGGGGGGCCGAAGGGGGGGAGTCCCGAGCCCCCCACGAACCAACGGCAAATCTATGAATTTTGCCTCTCGGGGCCCCTTTGGGAGCGCTCACGGAAGCTTTTCGGCGCGCTCTGGAGCAATATGTAGGGCCATGGCGCTTTTTCGGGGGTCGTCGACGAAAAACTTGGAGCTATTCAGCGCTGCCGCGCGTGCGCGCGGCTGCCCTGCGCGCGCGCAACAGCGGGCCGCTCATGACTCGTCGGCTGCGTCGGCTTCGCCGCCACCATCGTCGCCGTATTCCTCGACGTCCTGCAGCGCGTCGTCGTCCGACGGGCACGCCGTGGAAAACGTCTCAAAGACCTCGATGTCGTCGCCCTCGTCGCATTCCGAATCGAACAAGAGCGGTTCCATCAGGCCGCATTCCGACTCGGTGTCCTCGTCCGAAGAATTGTCGCCGTCGTGAAACCTCTCGTCGCCCGCGTCGAAGGAGTCGATGTCGCCGTCGCCGCCCTCGTCCTGGTCCAAGTCCATGCCGACGTCCTCGTCCCAATCGAAGTGGGCGGCGGACAACGCTGGGCCAGGGTCCCCCGCATCGCGCCGAGGGCGCACTGCTCGCACAGCGGCCAGCAGTCCCCCGAGGTCAGCACGTGCATGAGGCAGCCGCGGCGCACGCGGGCGGCTGGCAGCGGGAAGCCTGCGGCGGAAGGAAGAAGGCAACGGAATCTCCCAGCACGGTCAGGGGAAGTGCGGCAGAGTTCCTCAAACAATTCTCCGTTGCGGGGCCGCCGCCCCTACGCCCCCGCCCCCTGAACAGCGGGGCCCCGGGGACATGTTGCACTGCCCTGTAGAACCGAGCGCTGGAACGCGGTCGCCGTATGTATGTATGTATGTATGTATGTGTATATATATATGGATACACATGCATAAATACATACATACACACATACATACATACATACATACATACGTACGTACATACATACATACATACATACATACACACATACATGCATACAAACATACATACATACATACATACATACATACGTACGTACATACATACATACATACATACATACATGCACACATCTATATGGATGCTGTTTACATACATACATACATGCATGCATGCATGCATGCATGCATGCATGCGTGCATGCATACATACATACATACATACATACATACATACATACACATACATACACACATACATACGTACATGCATGCATACATACATACATACATACGTACATACATACATACATACATACATACATACATACATGGTAAATCGTGTTGTTCATACATATGGATAAACACATAAGTACGTTTATATGTATACAATCATATGTGCATATATATACACAACCGTTTGCCGGAGATAATCACACCATGGGGATAATAAAATGTGGGGCCCCAAGGGGGTAGTAAAACATGTCCCAACAAGTAGCATGTAGGCGTATTCGGCGCACGGATGTACGAGCACGAATCTTGAGAAAACCTCTTCGCTCTTGGTTTTGGCGGGGCCTCTTTCCTGGACGGGGTGGCGCGAACACGGAACCTGAGAAATAGCATGGTCTAACGACACCCCGGTCGCTCTGGCGGAGCCTCCCTGGCGGGGTGGGAGGGACGACGAGGACGAGGGAGGGACGAGATTTCAACTGAAATCGAAGTTTCAAACCTATCGAACTCTATGTGTAAAGCTAGAAGACTCACGGTGGTCTTCTAGTCTTCGAGCACGAGCCCGAGCACTCCTGATTTCGATGAGAAAGTTCAACTGGGGCGCGGAGGGGGGAAGGAGGGGAGGGGAAGTAGAAGGAGGAGGAGGAGGAAACAAACAAATGAAGGAATATGAATAAGAGCAGAAGTAAAAAACAAAGAAAGAAAAGGAGGGGAGGAAAGGGACGAGAAGGAGATAATTTGATTCAGTATACAATCCGTATTGTCCTCGATGGTGATACAATTCGGCCTCGCCGCTCCGCCCGCCTGTCAAATATAAGTACCCCATGGACACTCATGCCTCAGAGTTCAAGGAGGGGTGCTTGATTATCGTGGGCGTGCGGTTATACGTCGCAGCTCGGCAGAAGTAATCCGCACGCGCGTCCGAATGACACCAGGGTCAAGTCACGAATTAGCACGCATGCAAAAGGGCGGGGAAAAGGGGCGGGCGGCCGCAGGGGCGGGGGGAAAGGAGCGCAGGGCCCACTCACGCAGCTGTGCTGCGCTGGAGGCAAGGGCGGGGCCTGGCTGAGGTCCAAACTGGCAGCAGCTGCGGGGGGGCGCCGCAGCGCGCCCATGGTGAGGGCCAGCAGCCACACTGCGGGCGTGACCCAGCAAGTGGAGAGGTGGGAGGCGGCGGCGGCTGGAGACCACGCCGCCGGCGGGAAGGAATCGAAGGGGCCCTGGGACACACAAATAAATAGACACAAGTAACAGGATTCCCTAAATGTTCGCACATGTTCTGGATATGTGTCTTCCCCCCCACTTCCCATATTTTCATATATTGTATGGGGAATCGACGATTAATTGTGTATGTTTTTCCTCCTGGGGAATGGGAGCAGTGGAGCCAGTGGCGCGGCCAGCCGGCGCTGCAGCAGCTGCAAGATGCCCAGGGCGATGGAAGGCCAGCGGCTCCGAGGGGGGGGCGGCCAGCGCACTCCGGACGCGGGGCGAAGTGGAAGAGAGGCGGGATGAGAAGAGCGCCATTCACTAGCAGGTGCACGGCACCACGGCAGGAGCTGCGCGACGCCCGGTGCAAGTGGCGCACGGGCGGAGCCCTCGGAGCGAGAGAAAGAACCCCCGCCAGCTGTCTGGCATGGCCGCGTGGGAAGGGCAGGGGCGGACCGCAGTGGCGAAGGCCCTCTAGGCGGGGCAACACACACACACACACACAAAAACAACGACAACGACAACGATAACAACGACGACGACGACGGCGACGACGACGACGACGACAACAACAACAATCATTTTAAGACTGTTCGCCCTTATCTGCTCGAGTGTCCAATAACGCCTATTTCCCAAACCCTCGCCCTCGTCGTCTTCGATCGAACCCTTTTTGGGGGGTATACTTCCCTGCAGGCAAGGCCCCGGCAAGCGGCGGGGCGGCCGCGGACCGTCGGCCTGGCCAGCGGCAGCGCTGATCCGCGGGGCGGCCGCGGACCGTCGACCCGACCCCAGGAAGGGACGGACAGGGGACCGACCACGACGACGACGACGACGACGACGACGACGACGACGACGACGACGACGACGACGGCGTCGACGACGACGACGACGACGACGACGACGACGACGAGCGAAAGCGACGACGACGACGAGCGAAAGCGAGAGCGAAAGAGAACGACAGCAGGGCCACAAGAACACGAAGTAGGCCACGAAGGGCAACAGCGGGAACACGAAGGGAATGCGCATGGGGCCACGAAGAGCGCGAACGAGCGGGGGCCACGAAGGGCAGATAATGCGGGGCCACAGAAGGCAACGATGGGGCCACTGAGGGTAGCAACTGGGCCACGTAAGACAAATGCATTTGGGGCCACCACTCGCGCGAACGAGCGGGGGCCACGAAGGGCATACATGTGTGGGGCCAGGAAGGGCAGCGAGGGGGCCACGAAGGATGCAACGGGGCCACGAAGAGCAGCGAGGGGGCCACGAAGGGCTGCAATGGGGCCACGAAGGGCAGCGAGGGGGCCACCAAGGGCAGCGAGGGGGCCACGAAGGGCTGCAACGGGGCCACGAAACAAAACGAGGGGGCCACGAAGGACTGCAACGGGGCCACGAAGGGCAGCGAGGAGGCCACGAAGGGCTGCAACGGGGCCACGAAAGGCAGCGAGGGGGCCACGAAGGGCTGCAACGGGGCCACGAAACAAAGCTAGGGGGCCACGAAGGGCTGCGACGGGGCCACGAAGGGCAGCGAGATCCCCATTCCTATGTGATCTGTGAGGGAGTCCTAAGCGCGAGCGCGACTCCTGGGTGCCTTGGTGTCGGGAGCGCGGCGCTTGAATAAATTACAAGAAATTCCAACGCAAGGGCGCTATGCTTCAGTAGATCGCAAGCAAGTCTCCAGCGAGAGCGCGACTCCATCCAGAGCGCCGGGATAATAAATTCTAAGGAAATCCAAACCGAGAGCGCGATTCCTGAATAAACAACGAGGAAGTCTCGGGCGGGAGCGGGGGTCCTGGCTAAATTGTGAGGAACTCTCAGGCGGGAGCCGCTGTTGTTGTAAACCGGGGGCCAACGACGCAGTTTGACCTTCAAGACTTTCCCTGATAAAAAACAAGGCGAGAACCCCGGGATGGGTATTTCAACAGAAAAATGTGCACCAGACGGGGGGGATCAACACTCATTATTCTTCATAAACGAGAATTCAACAACAACAACAACAACAACAATCATTTTACCCGAACGCGCGGTGTTCTCCCCAGTGCCAGGGTTTTCATACGACACCAGGCAATACCCCCACTTCGTGGGGGGGCATTACAAGCTCTACCAAATATCCAAACGACTCTTCGCGACCACCCAAACCCAGCTTCCCGCCCTATGACGTTGGGACACTTCACTTCGTGGCGTGCGGACGACCGTGGCTACTACACTGGCGTGGGGTACACACCCACAGAACTTGGTCACTTATTCGGGGCGCGCATGTGCCCAGCATGGTGCAATTGTGCCATACAATACATAATACAGAGAGACGAATGTGTCCCGCATGGTATTATTTGACAGGGATGATGGCCCTGGCAGGTGCGCAACCGTTGTCGCAGAAGATCGAAAAAGTTGCTCGCAAAAGCCCGTTTGACAGAAATGTTTAAAAAGTGTTGGTTTTCCTACGAATCCGCAAGAGCGCGCGGGATGAGATTTTGACATTTTTGTTGTTGAAAAACCATTGGTTTTTTGATGTTTTTATGTTGAAATCGCTCCGAACACTAAGCTTTTGGAAGGATTTCGTCTTGCGCGCGCGAATGTCCACTTTACCTTATTTTTTGCAAGGGATTCTTGAAATTTGAGTATATTTGAACAAGAAATTTCATTTTATAGTGTTTTTTGCAAGGGAAAGCGGGGGGGAACAAAACAACCGGATCTGGATGACATCGTTTTACCTGAGGCTTCCTCACGAAAATGATGAAAACGTGGCTGCGGCCTAGGCGCGGCGGGGGGGGCGTGCACCAGGGGGCCCAACAATAATTATTCTTTAGAATTAATAATGTTCAACAACAACAACGACGACGACGACGACGACGACGACGACGACGACGACAACGACGACGAAGACCACGACGACAACAAAAACCACAACAACAACAACAACAACAACCACCACAACAACAGCAGCAGCCATAACAACCACAACAACAGCAGCAGCAGCAGCAGCAGTCAACAACAACAACAACAACAACAGTAGCAACAACAAAAACAACAGCAGCAGAAGCAGCAGCAACAACAACGATCAGATTCAGACTATTCGCTCTTATCTGCTCGCGTGCTATTCAATACGCATATCCCAAACCCTGGATACCCGCCCTTTTCGTATTCGATCGTACCCCCTAGCGGGGGGTATATTCGTTCCCTGCCACGTGTGGTTGGTGAAGTCCTTGAAAACGAAGGGTAACAGATAACGAGGGATAATGGCGACGAAGGGATCGGAAGAAGGGAGGGGAGGGGCAAAAAGGAGGGAGGACAATGATTTGCGCTGCGAGTCGCGACTCAGCTTGCGCCATGGCTTGCGCCAACCATTCCAACACAGGTTAACAATAAGTTTCGCCATACGGCGACAGCGGGGCGACGAAGGGTACGCGTATGGGACCACGAAGGGCGCGAGCGAGCGGGGGTCACGAAAGGTATTTAATCCAGGGCCACAGAGGGCAGCGACGGGGCCGCTGAGGGCAGCACCGGGGCCACGAAGGGCAGCGAGGGGGCCACTAAGGGCGACAGCGGGGCCACGAAGGGCATGCATATGGGGCCACGACGGGCGCGAGCGAGCGGGGGCCACGAAGGGCATTCGCATATGGGGCCACAAATGGCGACAGCGGGGCCACTGAGGGCAGCAAAGGGGCCACGAAGGGCAGCGAGAGGGCCACGAAGGGCGACAGCAGGGCTACGAAGGGCATGCGTATGGTTGCGAGGAAGTCCAAAGCGAGAGCGCGATTCTCCAATGAACTGTTGAAGAAGTATCAAGCGGGAGCCGCGATTCGGTTGTAAATTGCGAGGAAGTCCCAAGCGAGAGCGCGATTCTTCAATACATTGTAAGGAATATCAAGTTGGAGCCGTTGTTTGCGCGGGCCACGACGGGCGCGAACGAGCGGGGGCCCCGAAGGGCATACGTATAGGGGGCTGCAGAAGGCAGTGACGGAGCCGCTGAGGGCAGAAACGGGGCCACGAAGGGCAGAGCGGGGGCCACGAAGAGCGACACCGGGGCCACGAAGGGCATGCATATGGGGCCACGACGGGCGCGAACGAGCGAGGGCCACGAAGGGCATACATATATGGGGCCAGAAAGGGCGACAGCGGGGCCACTGAGCGCAGAAACGGGGCCACGAAGGGCAGCGAGGGGGCCACGAATGGCGACAGCGGGGCGACGAAACGCATGCGTATGGGACCACGGAGGGCGCGAGCGAGCGGGGGCCACGAAGGGCAAGTAATCCAGAGCCACAGAGGGCAGCGACGGGGCCCCTGAGGGCAGCACCGGGGCCACGAAGGGCAGCAAAGAGGGGGCCACGAAGGGCAGCAAAGAGGGGGCCACGAAGGGCGAGAGAGGGGGCCACTAAGGGCGACAGCGGGGCCACGAAGGGCATGCATATGGGGCCACGACGGGCGCGAGCGAGCGGGGGCCACGAAGGGCATTCGTATATGGGGCCACAAAGGGCGACAGCGGGGCCACTGAGGGCAGCAAAGGGGCCACGAAGGGCAGCGAGAGGGCCACGAAGGGCGACAGCGGGGCTACGAAGGGCATGGGGCCACGACGGGCGACTGAGAGCGGGGGCCACGAAAGGCATATAATGCGGGGCCACAATGGGCAGCGACTGGGCCACTGAGGGCAGCAACGGGGCCACGAAGGGCAGCGGGCGAAGGCGACCGCGGAACCAGTACGGGCAGCGGGCATCGAAGGCGGGCGAAGGGCAGCGAGCGGCGACTGCAGTCTCTAACGGGCTGGTCGGGCGGGCAGGCCCAGACGGGCGGGTCGAGCGGGCCGGTCGTTGAAGCGTAAATTCTTCTTGAACCGCCAGGCAATATGTAGCGGGAGCGCGATTCCTGAGTGTCGAGGAGCGGCATCTGAAAAAATTGTAAGGAAGTATCAGGCGGGAGCCGCGATTCGGTGGTAAGTTGCGAGGAAGTCCCAAGCGAGAGCGCGATTCCTCAATACATTGTAGGGAAGTATCCAGCGGGAACCGCGATCTGGCGGCAAATTGCAAGGAAGTCCCAAGCGAGAGCGATTGTTTGCAATGAATTGTAAAGAAATATCCAGCGGGAGCCGTTGTTGCTGCAAACCGGGGGCCAACAACTCAGTTTGACCCTCAAGACTTTCCCTGATAAAAAACAGGGCACGAGCCCCGGGAGGAAACACTTCAATCGAACAAAACCAATGTGCACCAGACGGGGGGGAACAACAATAATTATTCTTCATAACTGAGAGTTCAACAACAACAACATCGACAACATCAACAACAACAACAACAACAACAACAACAACAACAACAACAACAACGACAACAACAACAACAACAACAACAACGACAACGACAACGACAACAACAACAACAACAACAACAACAACAACAACAACAACAACAACAACAACACAAAACAAAAACAACAACGACGACAACAACAATAACAACAACAGCAACAACAACAGCCGTAACACCAACAACAATCACAATCACAACCATAACCACAACCACAACAACAAAAGAAACCACAACGATTATATTCGAGCATGTTTCCCCCGCTGGACACCCTTATTCAGGTTGCCTCGCCGATACATGTGCCAACACCGCAACTCATCACCGCGTAGCGAGTGCCAGGTCTCGGAGAGGGGGAAAACTCCATCGCCAAATCTGCCGCCACAGCACAACCTCGAACACCAAATCCCGAAAGCAACAACACCTCCCTGGCAACACCCCAACGATGAGCCCAACGCGGGCGCGTGGGCACGCGCAGCTGGGGCCGGGCGCGGGCGCGCGCGCCCGGGGGCCAGGGGCGGCGCCTGCCAGTCGCCGCCCTCGCCGCCGCCGTGGGGGCGCGCGGGCGGCGCGAAGGAGCCTTGGGCGGGCGACGCGGCGCGGACCCGCTGTGGTCGATGACGACGGCGACGACGGACGACGGCGCTGCGCGGACGCCCCATGGGGGTGAACGGCGTGGACTGCGACGCCGACGACAACGACGACGACGACGACGACGAAGACGACGACGACGACGACGACGACGACGACGACGACGACGACGACGACGACGACGACGGCGACGGCGACGGCGACGGCGACGGCGACGGCGACGGCGACGGCGACGGCGACGGCGACGGCGACGGCGACGACGGCGGCGGCGACGGCGGCATCGGCGGCGGCGGCGGCGACGACGACTGCAGGCACGCGAGTAATCAGCGAAGGAGCAATCGGTGGTTCAAAAATTGGGTCCTGAGGGATGGGGCCCTGAGGACGAAGTACCTCAGGCAACGTATATTAAATCCACCCGTGGACCCCTTCCTATCCTTAGGCCCCAATCCCTCAGGACTCACCTTTGAACCACCGAAACAATTTCCCCTCGGATGTATACGACTATCCCAATTACAAGTTGTGTACGCCAGGCAGCCGTGTTGAGGCTGCCGTGCGAGGGGGGGTGCACGCTCCCCCCTCGCTGGTGCCCGCGAGGCCCCCCGGCGTGTGCGTGATAGCACAAAAGGGTTTCGAGCCCCCGTGGGTCTGTTCATCGACCATCACAAAGCGGCGATCATGTGGGCGACGGTCAAAAACGGATCTTACGCGAGGTGGCACACCGACCTGACGCCGCAGCTTACGCGGACCGCCTGCGCGGCAGGCCACGTTGAAGACGAGGGCGCTTACGAAGGCAGCTTCCGCGCCGATGTCGGCGCAGACGACCCCTTTTTTTGCAACGCTGACTTGGTAATCCCAAACTGACATAGCGCACGACCACGACGGGATAACAGCTAGGGGGCATGTACGACCACGACGTCCCCAGGAGGCCCCAGGATGCCTCAGGAGGTCCCAGCATGATCATACCCCGTCCTGATCGCACTGGGCGGGGGGAGGACCCCTCGGGGGTCCCAGAACCGGACGGCGATCGACCGTGCGGTGATCTCGAAATCTCAAGAAGCCTCACCGCATGGCGCTTAAACTCACGGTTTTGGGATTTGTTTGTGTCCTGTGCAAGCGCGGCCGAATCACGACCACGGAGCAGAAAGCAACTGAGCGCTCGCCGAGATGAAGCTCTCCTCCGAGCGAACTCTGACCACGAAAGTGCACTTAACGCACTAAAGTCAGCGGTGTGCGGCATCACCAGTGGCACCCGCGCGGGGCACCAGCCTGGCTGCGCCCCCCCTAAAGAAGGGGGAGCCACGGTTTTGGGACTTTGGAGGCCCCTGCCGCTTCTGCATCGGGTGCTGACAGGCTTGGCCCGGGCGGCACGGCGAGCCCAGGAAGCCTTGCGACAGATTGTCGGGGATCGAAGTCTGGGAAAGCTTTCAACCCTTTGAAGGGGCCCTGGGACACACAAGTAAGTAGACACATATAACAGGATTCCCCATAGCTTCCCATATTTCCTGGGTTTTTGTTTCCCCCCCATTATCCATGTTTTCCCATATTTTCCAGGGAATCGACGATTAATTGTGTCTGTGTGCTTTTTCCTTCTTGACGAATTGTAGGAAAGCTTTCAACCCTTGCAGGCCTCCAGAGGACCCTGGCGACCTCCTGCGGCCTGCCGAAAACTGGAACAAACCGCCCCAGGACCAGGCGAGGCAGAGGTCCTTTCTTGCTCCGACCGCCCAATCGCTCCCGAGCCAAAGAACTCAAGGCATCGCAGGGAGGAGGGGGGGACGACCGGGCCGGACGACAGAAGGAGGGGGGGGTAGAAACGGGGGGGGGAGTGGATTAGCGTGCGTAGCTGGTTTCCTTGGCGCCTCCCGGCGCCAGAGGCGCCAACATGTCGACGAAGGGCGCCCAGCGGGGCCGAAACAACCAGTTGCATGTGCCAGGTTTTGTACCCCCCCCTTCTCTCAAATCCCCCTGTTCGTCCGACCGATAGGGTGGAGCAGAGGAGGCTCTTGTTTCGGCAAGTTCCCTCCAGGAAGCATCAGAAGCCTCGTATGGACTTGTGCATCCACGAACTGTCTTGCAATCGATAGTTGTGGCCTGGATTGCACCTAGATGTCTAGACTGTCTAGACTCGAATGAGGAATGCGCGGTGGGAGCCCGGCCGCGGCTGTGACAAACAGGTTCATGTACCAATTGGCACATCATGGCGCAATGACGGAGAAGGGGAAAGGAGGAAAATGGGAGGGGGAGAGGACGCAGTGGCAAAACCTGTACCTTGGCAGCCAACGCAGCAAGCGAGAGCGTACCCCGAGGCGCAATACGTGCCGCGCGCTCCCCGCAGGTTGGGGGGGGGAAGGGGGGACATCCGCCGACTGAACGGGTTTTTATGGAATGCTTAATGATCGTGTGTATTCGCCATCTGCTGTTTCCGAAATACCAAGCGTAAAGGTTCTTGAGATGGCACAGCAGAAGCCGATATCGAACAAGTTCCAGAAACAACAATCACTGCTGCACGGCAGGGTGGCAAGATAATTGGAAGGTGACGAGCTGCGCAACAAAAGACTTTCATGCCGGGCGCGAGGACTACATGACGCAGAAATGCGTCGAGAAGGTGGGGCGCCCGCGGAATGAGTGGGCTGGCCAACTCGCGAAGCACGCTGCCATAGTCGAGGGCAACATCCACGATCGAGCCGATTGGGGCCCGAGTGAGCCGGCATTGCATGTGTTCGGAACGTCCACGCACCTTTTGCGCTTGACTCGTGTGTGGTGTCGCAGAGGGTTGTGGGCGCAGAGCCGGTGCATTCGCCCTCCCTGGCCAAGAGAGGGGGGCGCAAAGTCATCGTGCTGCCACGAGAGGCACAATGGAATAAGCACGAGGAGTCCTCCATGGCCACGGCCACGAACAGATCCCCGACCTGGATCTGAGGAAGGAGGAAGGATCGGCCCGGAAACCAGAGCACTACCTCGCGAACCCAAAAGGTGGTCCTGAAGCGATGCGATGACAGACCGTGCGGTGACCTCGCAATTCCCAACGACCTCACCACACGGTCCACCACCGCACAGGTTTGGAACCCTGGAGATCACATTTGCCCGAGACATGCTCGGAAAGCGACCTAAATACCCAAAACCGTGCGGTCATCCCGAACCCCCCCTGACTCACAACACGGTGTGGTCACCGCACCGTTTGGAGGCCCCAACTTACTCTCAGCGCCTTGCCTGCACATGCACATGCTGGGCCTGGTATGTTAGATGCTCGTTCCAGGGAACTTCCTGGCCCCATTCGTTCCATACATGCGTCGATGCGGCGTCGAACGGCCGTCGGCTTCAGCTGAACTTGAGCCGCGCTGGTCGTACTAAGCGTGGAACTAGGAATCGAACCAGAGTCGAAAAAGAGGCAGGCGGACCCCAGGAAGGTCCCCCAAACGAACACTTGCGGGATGGGCCCGGTCGGCATCGGCCAGGTGCACAGCCGACAGCCCCCGTTGTTGTTGTTCAACGCGGGGCTTAGGGTTCACCATGCTCCGTCCTTGAAGGCCTGGGACGGGCGGCGCGTGTACCGCTTGCGCCACCGTCCCGACCTTACGATAAAAAAGCAGGCACTTCCTCTTGCGGGAAGAAGGACCCGCGCAGCATGCCTGTGCCTCCCGGGGTCCAGGGGGCTCTTCTGGCGTGCTCTGCAGCACGTCGGGACTCTCGTATGGCTCTCGTACGGCCCCCGAGGCAGGAGCGGGGGAACAGGGCGGCGTCGGGGACCCAGGCGCGCGGGGCGCTCCTTCGCCGACGCCCTGCGCAGCTGCCGCCGCGGCAGCCGCGCCGCCCGCTCCGCCAGAAGGCCTCGGACCGCCAGGCTCGAGGGCGGGGAGAAGGGGTTTACCCTTCCCTCCCTCCCAGCCGACATCCTCCTCTTCCTCTGTCTCCTCTTATTCCTCCTCCTCCTCCTCCTCCTCCTCCTCCTCCTCCTGATCTCCTCCTCCGCCTCTTCATCCTCCTCCTCCTCCTCAGCATCATCATCACCATCATTACTCCATCCTTTATCTTCATCCCTCCTCCTACTCTTGTTCCTCCTCCTCCGCCTCCTCAACATCATCATCATCATCATCATCATCATCATCATCATCATCATCATCATCATCATCATCATCATCATCATCAAAATCATCATCATCATCATCATCATCATCATCATCATCATTCATCATCATCATCATCATCATCATCATCATCATCATCATCATCATCATCATCATCATCATCATCATCATCATCATCATCATCATCATCATCATCATCATCATCGCCCTCATCCTCATTATCCACCTCCTCATCATCACTGTCATCGTGCCCACATGACTACCACCACCACCACCACCACCACCACCACCGTGATCACCATCATCATCATCATCATCATCATCATCATCAGCATCAGCATCATCATCATCATCATCATCATCAGCAGCATCATCATCATGACCACCGATAACAACATGAACATCAACATCAATACAAAAATCAGCATCAGCAGCATCAGCACCAGCATCATCACCGTCACCAGTATCATCATCATCATCAGCAGCAGCATCATCATCATCAGCATCGGCATCACCATCATCATAAGCATGACCATCATCATCATCATATTCATCGCCATCATAATTGTCATCAACATGATCATCGCCACCACCACCACCACCACCACGATCGCCGTCACCATCATCAGCATCATCAGCAGCATAAACATCATCATCACACTTACCATCAGCAGCAGCAGCAGTGGCAGCAACAGCAACATCATCTTCATCTTCATCATATTCCCGCCAACCATTTCGGCTAAGCTGGCCTAACGATATCTTCATTTCCCCTTTCAAAAGCTCATCCCTTCTAGGAGGTTTACCCCCCCTCCCCTACCTCAGATTTTTCGGTGCGGGGCCCGAATCGCTAGAGCGTCCAAGGTGGCCCAAGATGGCTGCAGGAGGGCCTCAGATGCTCCAAAATGGCTTCCAAGATGCCTGACGATGGTTCAAGGTAGCTTCCGACATACCTCCAGGAGGCCCGGCGAGGGTCACAAGACGGTTCAAAGTGCCCTCGGAGCCCCCTCAGGACCACCCAAGAGGCCCAAATCCTTCAAACACCTGAAGAAAATCCATGATGTTTGCCTTCTCGCCGTTTCGCTTCCGATGCGCTTTGAATGCCTCAAGATGGCCCCAAGATGGCCCAAGAGAGGCCGCCCAAGAGAGGCCCAAGAGTCCCTCCAGACGATCCCAATAGCGCCCAAGAGCGCCCCAAGAGGGCCCCAAGAGGGCACCGAGAGGCGATGCTGATAGCCCCAGGGGGGGTGGGGGCAACACCGGGGACCCTCCCTTCTTTTGGTTGATAGCCTCCAAGATGGCCCGAAAAGGCCCTCCAGGGCTCCCAAGAGGGCCCTCAGAGAACCCCGCGAGGGCTCCAAGACCGCCAAAAAAGCCAAAAGAGAGAGGGCTCTGTTCTCCTACTCCTCCTCCTCCTCCTCCTCGGCCTCTTCCTCCTCCTCCTCCTCCTCGTCCTCATCGTCTTCCTTTCTCTCTTCCTCCTCTTCCTCGCCGTCGTGGTCGTCGTGGTCGTCGTCGTCCCTCTCCTCCTCCTCCTCTCCTTCCATCGCCCCCACGCGGGCCCGAGGGACGGCTCGAAGAGGCCCTCCAGGGACACACCTCATTGCTCCCGGAGATTTCGCTTTTATCGGAGGTGGATAGACCTCCTACCCTGACACATCGATTAAGGAATTGGCCGTTTTCGGTTCGCGAGAGGGCGTCAAGGCCGTCATTTTTGCGGGTCCAGGTCCGTCGGTTTCGGTCCCAGGCCGTTTTCACTCAGGGGAGGTTTACTAAAGGGAGGTTTGTCCACCGCCGATTTTACACCCTGGTTGCGCGCTTTGTTTCACTACATGTTGTTTATTCCCTTTTCCTGGCAACGCCCATGGGCACGGTTTGTGAAAGTACGGGTGGGGATACGACAATCGTGAATAAGCTTCATCATCCCCCATTAGCATCATCGTCAACGTCGTCATCATCACCGCCACCATCAACAGTCATCAGACTCATAATCATCAGCTTCATCAGCGACATTAGCATCATCATCAGCAACAGCATCACCATGAGCAATCTCCATCATCAACAACAACGTAATGATCATACAAGTACTCATCACAATCAGCATCATCATCATCCTCATCATCATCCTCAACAGCATCCTCATATCATCCGAATCACGAGCATCATCATCGCCACCATCAACCATAACCATAATCATCATCAGCACCATCATCATCACACTCATCATCATCGTCACCGCCTGCATCGGCATCATCGTCAACAATATCATCATCACGAACATCATCATCATAATCAAACCAATGAAAATCATAATCATCAACAACATCACCACATCCATCACCCGTCATCCGTTACCCGTCATCATCATCACAAGCATCATCAACAGAATCATAACCATCATAAGTACAAACATCAGCCACATCAGCGCGTCCATCATCCGTCATCCATCACTCGCATCATCACCACCGTCTATCATCATCAGTAGCAGCATTACCATCATCATCATCATCAGCAGCAGCAGCAGCACCACCATCATCATCGTCAGGATCAGCATCATCACCATCATCACCACCATCATCAGCATCGGTATCATTCACCCTTCATCCATCTCTCCATCCCTCCCTCCCTCCTCCCTGCTTCATCATGCTATTCTACCCCTCCCCTCCTCCGCCTCCCTCAATCTCCCCCTTCGTCCCCCGTGCTGCCCTGGCATCCTCATCCCCCTCCGCCCATTCTCCCTCCCTCGTCCTCCTCCCTCTCTCGTCCTCCGCCTTCGTCCCCCTGTGCTTCTTTCCCCTCCCTCTCCTGCCTCCTCCCCTCCCTCCCTACCTCCCTCCCTCCCTCAATCCCCATACAAGTGGGAGGCACACAGACATACTAGTACTAGATGTCCTCCTTGGAGGCGCGCGTCCGACACGAACATATGGTACACCCATCATGTAGTAGATCTTTTCCCGAGCGGTGTGGCCAGAAAGCGCCCGCCACGACGCGTATACTATAAGAGTTCTCGGTGCGCGCGTCGCCCCTGGGGCGGGCGACGTACACATAGTATCAGTATGTTGGGGCGACGCCGATAAATCGGGGATCTCTGAGATATGGCGGTTTGTTGGGGAGGGCGGGCGCCGCAGCCTTCTCGGAGCGTTCGGGAACGCTCTGAGAGCATTCCGGAACGCTCTGAACAATTCACCCCGCCCACCATACCGTTTTTGAGAGCGTGCTTACTTTTTCGGTGGCAGCCCAGGTTATCCGGTGTGGGGAAGGGGGCGGCCGATGGGTGGCCGATAACCTAACCTCTCCGCTTTGCTTTGGGCCGCCCCACGTATGCCCGCGAGCACCAATACTGCGTACCCCCTTCTGGACCTGCGCTACCGAACAAGGGCAGGTTATCCAGGGCGGGCGGCGGGCGGGCCTGATACCTCGGGTTGTCGCAGGACCCAACAATATACGTTTGCTCCTGTTCCACCGCCTGCCCAGCTCGGCCCGCAGGACCTCGCCGCCCTCCTCTCCGTCCCCGCTCCTCCTCACTCCTCACGCCTCCCCCGAGGGGGGCGGGAGCGGGCGGGCCCGATACCCTGGGTTATCGCTGGACCAGACAATATACGTTTGCTCCTTTGCCAGCGCCTGCCCAGGTCGGCTCGCGGGACCTCGCCGCCCTCCTCTCCGCCCCCGCTCCTCCGCACGCCTCACGGATGAAGAGGGGCCCTCCTCCTCCTCCTCCTCCTCCTCCTCCTCCTCCTCCTGCTCCCGTGAAAGGCTACCGAAGGGACGGTCACGCCGGGCTGTGGTCTGCGATCGGTGCCGATGGGGCCTGGGGGGTACGACCCCTGAGATCCGACGCTCCAACAAAATTGGAGCACACGGCTTTTAGCCGTTTCTGGCCTCTGGGGGCCCTCGCCGGGCTTCGGGAGCGTCAAAAACGACTCGGGACGAAAAACCGGCCCACAGAGAAGTGGCCCGGACCTCCGAGGCCCACGCATCGAAAAAACTGGAGCAGCTGGACGTCTGGGGAGCAGCCTCGCGGTGAATCCTAGGCAGCCCCAGAGGAGCCTGACCGGGAGGCCCAGAGCCCCTAGAGGCTGCTGGGCGCCCCAGGGACTCGTCCGCGGGCGGCGCGGGCGCCCCTGGAGAGCCCCAGGCAAGCCTCACAGTGAGTGGTCACCGCTCAGAGTGGCGGCGCGCAGAAGGGGGCAGGGGGAGGGGGGAGGGCTTCTCAGAAGCACCCTGCGTCTCAGAAGGCCCCGGCCCCACGTCTGCAGGAAAGGCCCGCACCTCCAAGCAGGGGCGCTCCCGAGAGGCCCTCCCCCCCCCTGCCCCCTTCCCCCCCCCGCTGCGCGGCGGCCGATCAGAGCCGTGGCGCCCTGGGCGGCATTGGGACGGGGCGCTCCCAGGGCCTGCCGCGGCCTCCACAGGCGTTCCCGGGGCCCTCCAGGCCCGCGCGCGGCGACAGCCCCACCCTGGCGGAGGGGGGCGGCTCCGAGCACCGCCGTCGTCCCTCCCCCAGACGTGGTCGCGTCGTGGTAAAGTCGGGGCGAGGCCGTTCTGTCCGATGTCTGCCTCCAGGGCCAGGGCCCTCGCCGAGACCTGAGACGGTCCAAAAGCGACTCGGACCGAACATTGAACAGCTCAAGTTGTCGCATGCCTGGGCCTCCGTCCCTTCCCTCGCGCGCTGGCACGAGCTGCTGCGGCGCCTGCAGACCAGCCTGATCTGCCTTCGAGCTGTGGTACTGTCATCAAGTCCGATCTGGACCCACATCCATTTCCTACTTCCACCACCCTCGTCCTTCCTTCCCTCGTCCATCCTCCCGCCCCCCTATCGCTTCCTCCTCCTTCCTCCCTCCTCACTCATCATCCCCCCTTCTCCTGCTCCTCACCCTCCTCGTCCCCTCTTCCGGCCGTTCGGGCCGGAGGGAGGGGCGGAAGGAGGAGGGGAACGTGAGGGAGGGAGGACGTGAGTGAAACAGGAGTAGGGTGCGAGGTAAAAGGGAGGGGGCATGGAGGAGGGAGGGAGAGGACAGAAGGGAGGATCAAGAGGGGCCCGCCTCCATCGCTCCTCTGTCGCTTCTCCTCCTCCTCCTCCTCCTCCTCCTCCTCCTCCTCCTCCTCCTCCTCCTCCATCGCTCCTCCATCGCTCCTCTGTCGCTCCTCTGTCGC
>CAUYUJ010007750.1:0-37500 GCA_963575745.1 Prorocentrum cordatum
TCAGCATCAGCATCAGCATCAGCATCAGCATCAGCATCAGCATCAGCATCATCAGCATCAGCATCAGCATCATCACCAACATCAGCATCATCAGCATCATCATCATCAGCATCATCAGCATCATCATCATCACCCCTCGTTGATATGGTCTGGTGCTGCGCTGACCCACGGACGTGCCATGCGGCGTTGACGCTGCTGTCGAAGAGTGTTGCGAGAATGCTGGGTTACGACATGCGTTTGTGCCAACTCGGGGCGCTACTGTCAGCCTTGCAGTGCGCTTCGGAGGCAGTCAGTACAGTCATGGAAGCGCTCGCTGGCCAGCGGATGGGCCCGGACAGCGCGGCCGTCACATCAGTGCACACCTTCCTCGGAGGCTTGGGCGTGCGGCCCATGGGTCTGCCGCACGCGCGGGCGGCCTTCTTGCCGTGCCACGTCGCAGTCGAGGCTGACGTCCTCGCGGTCTCGGCGGGCCTCGGTCGTCCTGTCACCGCCCACCCAGATGCTCCTGCAGCGAGCCGCGCGCGGGACGACCTGGAGTCCGCGGGCATCTCCGCGCAGCTGGGCCGCGTCACCTTCACAGAGAGTGCACGGCTCGAGCACGTGGCGGGCCCGTAGGCCGCTGAGCTTCCGACCGAAACGGTTTTCGATTTCTACGCGGAGGCGGACGACGTGCCTGGCATCTCTGTCTCGCTGCTGGCCGCCAGCCAGGACTCAGAGGTTGAGGGGCACGCCGGGGGCGGTCGGCGGCGGCTGGCGGCACGGGCCTACCAGGGGCTGGCTGCCCTCGCGGCGACGCGGCTGTGTGCCTGGCTGCCTGCGCCACGGCGGGCGCGCCTGCTCTCGGGCGGCGTGCTGGGCGCTGGCGCTTTCTAGAACGGCTTCATGCGAGAGGGTGACGCGGTGCTTCGCGATTCCGCCTTCGTCGTCATGCTCCGCCGCCGAAATACAGCAGCATTATATATAATTTACAAAACTGCACGTATATATGTATAAATAATGACTCAACTCTATATAATTAGCTTTAAATATTATAATTTAGACAGTGCAGTGAGTGTTCTGGTATATGCATTTAATATTGCTACACATGAACCTTTAACTATTTCCAATATTGTCTAGATGCAGAAATATATCCATATTGTGTTACTTTTTTTAAAATGTATTTTCCTCGGTTTTATTAAATCCACAACCTTCTATTAATTCTCCCCAATCATCCTGATTATTCATATATTTTTGTAGTTCCTTTAATGGTTGAATTAAATAACTATGATTTGTTACTGTTGTTTTAATTTTGCACACTTGATATAGACGTAATTTGTGTCATAAAGAATTGTGTGAATGATTTTTGTGGAAATTGAGTGTAATAAAAATACAAAACAAAAATAGGTCCGTGGCCCCATAGGGGGCTCAACTGAAGGCCACACTGGCAGGGTTCGCGTGCAGTTCCGCCTTCATGTCGGCGCACCCCTCACACGGTTCGTGGCCCCATAGGGAACTACACCGAAGGCCACAGATGCAGCTCCGCCCTCGTTTCGGTGCCCCTGTCGCACGGTCCGTGGCCCCAGAAAGGGGGCTCCATCGAAGGCCCCAGTGGCAGGGTTCGCGTGCAGTTCCGCCCTCATCTCGGCGCATCCCTCACACGGTTCGTGGCCCCATAGGGAGCTCCAACGAAGGCCCCAGTGGCAGGGTTCGCATGCAGTTCCACCCTCATCTCGGCTTACCCCTCGCACGGTTCGTGGCCCCACAGGGAGTTCCATCGCAGGCCCCAGTGGCAGGGTTCGCATGCAGTTCGACCCTCATTTCGGCGCACCCTTCACACAGTTCGTGGCCCCATAGGGAAGTCCATCGAAGGCCCCAGAGGCAGGGTTCGCATGAAGTTCCACCTTCATTTCAGCGCGCGCCTTACGCAGTTCGTGGCCCCATAGGGAGCTTCACCGAAGGCCACAGCGGCAGGGTTCGCGTGCAGTTCCGCCACAATTTCGGTGCCCCTCTCATACGGTTCGTGGCCCCATGAGGAGTTCCACCGAAGGCCTCAGTCGCAGGGTTCGTATGCAGATCCGCCCCCATGTCGGTGCCTCTCTCATACGGTTCGTGGCCCCATAGGGAAGTCCACCGAAGGCCACAGCGGCAGGGTTCGCATGCAGTGCCGCCCCCATGACGGTGCCCCCCTCATACGGTTCGTGGCCCCATGAGGAGTTCCACCAAAGGCCCCAGTGGCAGGGTTCGCATGCAGTTCCGCCCTCATTCCGGCGCGCACATCACACGGTTCGTGGCCCCGCAGGGAATTCCACCGAAGGCCCCAATGGCAGGGTTCGCACGCAGTTCCACCGTCATGCCGGTGCCCTTCTCACACGGTCCGTGGTCCCACAGGGAGCTCCACCGAAGGCCACATTGGCAGGATTCCCATGCAGTTCCGCCTTCATTTCGGCTTACCCCTCGCACGGTTCGTGGCCTCACAGGGAGCTCCACCGAAGGCTCCAGTGCCACCGCCCGCATGCGTCCCCCACACCCATGTCGGCACCCCTCTCATAAGGTTTTGTGGCCCACCGAAGGACCTAGTGCCACCGTCCATTTGCGACCACCACAGCCATTTCGGCGCACCCCTCACGCGGTTCGTGGCCACATAGGGAGCTCTACCGAAGGCTCCAGTGCCACCACCCGCATGCGTCCCTCACACCCCACACCCGTGTCGGACCCCCCCTCACACGTTTCGTGGCCTCATAGGGAGCTCCACCGAAGGCCCCAATGCCACCGTTCACATGCGTCCCCCACACCAATGTCGGCACACCCCTCACAGGGTTCGTGGCCCCATAGGGAGCGCCACCGATTAGGTGATTAGGATATTCACAACTGCCGTACTCACAACTGCATGTGGTTGGGTCCTTCGCCAGGCTAATTCTCTTACCCTGTTTTTGTTTCTACTGTGTGGTTTCTTCCAAGATGGCTCTCGCCGAAGGTCTCCGCACATTTCTCCAACATATTGTAGCCGTTACGCTGATGTAGGGCGGGTCTTTTTCAGTTCGGAACCCTCGATCGAGAGCTTCTCCTTATGTGCGCAGCAGTTGCATGTGCACCAGTTGCACGGACGGAGATCCACTTCTTGTCAACATGGGGATTTGCTAGTTCCTGGAGCTCTAGACTCTAGAACCATCATATCGACGTGCGTCCGTAATACTTTCAAGGTTGGAGGGCTGCTTCTTTTTTATAACAGGGCTCTTGGCTGAACGGCTTGCCCGTTGAGCGCTCGTCTTTGAAAGGAGCGCTCCCCGTAGTGAAATGGACGGGAGGGGAGGGGACTTGTGATGGGAGGGTGTACTGCAGCTTGAAGCATTCTTTGCATGTTCTGGGCCTCCTCCTCCTCCTCCTCCACTTGCCCACAGCTCTCCGGAGGCGGAGGACGACGACGAGATGGTGCTGGTGGTGGTGGTGATCATGATGATGACGATGACGATGATGACGATCATGACGATGACGATGATGAAGAGTACGCTGACTACGGTGATGGTGGTTGTTGTCGATGATGACGATGATGATGAGAAGGAGGAATTGAAGGAGGAGGACTGAGCCTCTCTCCAATCTCGCCTCGCTTCTCCCCTCCGCCCTCCCCTCCGCCTTGACATGCCTCCTCTCAACTCCCCTCCGCCTTGACATCTTCACCCGCCCAGTCCTCCGTTGTTTCAATTGTCTCCCTCTCCCTCTCTCTCTCTATTCCTCCGCCTTCTCTTTTCCCTTGCTCTCTCCTGACCTTCTCCGCGCCTGGCGGGCCCCAGTTCCAGAGCGGCCGGTGCAGCTACGGAGAGACGTGCAAGTTCCTGCACGAGATGGACCGCGCTTCCCAGCCTCCTTCCCGCCGTGGGGGAGGACGAGGGCGGATGAAGAGGATCAGGGATGATGATGGTGAGTGTCGGGGTGGTGATGGTTATGGTGGGTGTCGGGGATGATGAGGAGGAAGAGAATGAGGGAGGAGGACGGATGGGGGAGAAGGAGAGGGACGTCGAGGACGGAAGTGATGGTGAGGAGGGGGAAGAGCAGGGGCAGGAGGGAGAGGCACAGGGCAGGTCTTCAGGGGGGAGGAAGAGGAGAAGTGGTGGGAGGATGCGGGAGTGTGATGTGGAGTACGGAGTGCGTAGGGGATGATGATGATGATGATGATGATGATGATGATGATGATGATGATGATGATGATGATGAGGATGATGATGATGATGATGATGATGGTGATGGTGATGGTGATGGTGATGGTGATGGTGATGGTGGTGATGGTGATGGTGATGGTTATGTTTACGGTGATGGTGATGGTGATGGTGATGATGCTGTTGATGATGATAAAGATGTTGCTGCTGATGATGATGCTGATGCTGCTGCTGGTGCTGATCATGATGACGATGAGGATGCTGCTGCTGATGATGATGATGCTGGTGGTGGTGATGATGATGCTGATGCTGCTGATGATGATGACGATGATGAGGAACATGATGATGATGCTGATGATGATGTTGACGATGATGGAATAATAATAATAATGATGGTGATGATGGTGATGATGATGATGATGATGATGATGATGATGATGATGATGATGATGATGATGGGAGGGTTGGGAGGATGCGGGAGGGTGAGTACGTAGGGGAGGATGATGATGAGAGGAGAAGAATGAGAGTGATGATAAATAGGCAGAAGGGAGGATAATGAGAAGGCACGATGGGATGAAGAAGGGGTCGATGATGATAATGCTGAGGAGGATGAGGAGGAGGACGAGGGAGTTGATGATGATGCTGATGATGACGATGACGATACCAATGATGATGATGCTGATGCTGATGCTGCTCATGATGATGATTTTGATGATGATGCTGCTCATGATGACGATCACGTATGCCTGTGCTAGGGATGATGCTTATGATGATGCTGCTGATGGTGCTGCTGCTGATGATTATGTTCATGGTGGTGGTGGTGTTGATGAAGAGGGCGGTGAAGATGATGATGCTGATGATGCTGATGATGATCATGATGATGAAGATGATGATGCTGATGATGATATTGATGATGATGGTGATGATGATGGTGCTGCTGCTGATGATCTCATAATAATGATGTTGTTGCTGCTGATGATGATGCTTATGATGATGGTGATGCTGATGATGCTGCTGCTGCTGATGATGATGATCACGATGATGATTCTGGTGGTGATGGTGATGATGGTACTGACACCGACGCCAATGACGACGCCGACGCCGACGCCGCCGCTGCCGACGAGGATGATGATGATGATCATTATGATGATGCTGATGCTGATGATGATGGCATGATGATGATGATGATGATGATGATGATGATGATGATGATGATGATGATGATGATGATGATGATGATGATGATGATGGGTATGCTGCTGATGATGATGATGATGATGACGATGATGAGGATGCTGGTGGTGACGGTGATGACGATGATGCTGATGCTGATGCTGATGCAGATGATGAGAGTGATGATGCTGATGCTGATGCTGATGATGATGCTGATAATGACGATGATGCTGATGATGCTGATGATGATGACGATGACATGATGATGACGATGATGATGAGGATGATGATGCTGATTCTGACTCTGATGCTGCTGCTGATGCTGATGATGCTGATGCTGATGCTGATGCAGATGATGATAATGATGATGCTGATGCTGATGCTGATGCCGATGCTGCTGATGATGATGAGGATGCTAATGATATGGTGATGATGATATGATGGTGATGACGATGATGGTGATGAGGATCATGATGATGCTGATTATGATGCTGCTGCTGCTGCTGATGATGATGATGATGATGATGATGATGATGATGATGATGGAGGAGGAGGCGGAGGAGGAGGAGGAGGAGGAGGAGGAGGAGGAGGAGGATAAGGGGGAGGAGGATGAGGATGAGGACGAGGAGAGAGCCTTCCTCCAGTCTCGCCTCGCTTCTCCCTTTCCCCTCCGCTCACCTCCCCTCAGCCTTACAACGGGGGGAGGGATCGAGGTTCGCGGACACTGCGCTGTGTGGGAGCACCTTTCTTGGCTAACAGCAGTCTCGAAAGGACCTTGCGATGCTCCACTCGGTGCCTTGCGGCACGAGGGCGGATGTAGAGGCGTGCGCATCTATGTACCAAGACCTAGAGCTCTCGACCCCACACCAGGGCCAGTCTTGCGCCCTGGGCCGTTTTTGCTGCTGGTCCAAGGGCCGAATGTGGCCCCCATGCACGCCGAAGCTACGAATACTGCGTCTGGGGCACCCCAAGGGGAGCGAAGATAGTCGCGTTTCGCGCAGCGAGGCCTGGGCTTGAGATGTGCCCGTCTCCAGTGCGGCGGCGTGAGGGCGCGAATGTAGCCACGCGTCGCGCATCGCGGGGCGCGATGCGCGAAGTAATATGACCTAGACGTGCACGGTGCTTCTCCCCGACCCTCCCCTGGAGTTGGGCCCCCGGTCTTCTCCTGCCGCGCCGCGCGTCTCCCTCCTCCGTGCCGTGGAGCTCGAGTGCCACTCTCCCGTGCGGCCGCGATGCCGTCGTGCGTGACGCCTCGCCGCTCGCGTGGCTTGTCGTGCGTTTCGCTCAATTGCGCCCGGTCTTCTCCTCGTCTTGTCTTGCAGGCGTGCAGGTGGTATCTTCCCGCTTCCTGCCTCCGTCCTTCCACCTTCTTGCTGCCGCTGCCGCTGCTTCGGCACGCCCCTCGCGCGACTCGTGCCACCGCGGTTCGCCCCTCCTGCGAGGAGCGTAGCCACACAGGAAGCGCCGCCTGCGGGGCCCCAGAGGGAGCGCCCGCATGCGGGCCTCCGCCCAGCTTGGCACGCCACTTGCGCGGATCGTGCCTCCCAAGAAGCGGGCCTCTCCTCCTCCTCCTCCTCCTCCTCCTCCTCCTCCTCCTCCTCCTCCTCCTCCTCGGATCGTGCCCCACGGGGAGCTCCGCCTCTGCGGCCCCCGTGGGGCGCCCGCCGTTGGGTCTCCGCCCAAGGCTCGGCACCCCTCCCGGCGTGCCCCCCCTTGCTTGGGGGAGCCCCGCCTGAGGCCCCAGTCGGAGCGCCCGCGCGCGGGCCCACCTCGGCACGCCCCTCGCGCGGCTCGCGCCCCACACGGGGCCCCACGCTCTCCACCCCTCGGGGGTAACGATAGGGGAGGATGGGCATAGAGGAGGATGCATCGACCCCCAACCACCCATCGATCGCCGATAGGGGCCCGATAGCCCCAACCTGCCCAGCAAGGTGCGGATTCACTATCGGAGGCCTATTGTCGATCTATCGGCGACGTATCGCCGATTCCAGGTCGATGCATTCCCCCGTATGCCAGTCACCCCCTAGCCCAGCCGCCTCGCGCCAGCTGTGCTTCTTCGCGCGTGCGCTGACGACGTCGCACTTGTGTTGGGCCATGTACCGCAGCAGTGCGGGCTTCTCGAGGTCATCTTCAGCGAATACGAGTTCGTGTTCTGCCTGAAGCTGCACATGGGTAAGTCCATCATTGTGCCACTTCTGTTGCTACCGCACGACCAGTTTCGCGCGGCGGAGGCGGGCGCGGCCAGATTGTGGGCTGAGTTCACGCTGGCAGGTCACGCAAAGTACTTGGGATTCCTGCTGGGTCAAACCCGGGCGTCCCTCGCATGGGACGCCGTTTTCGCGAAGATGCAGGAACGGGTTTTTGTCTGGAAGCACATCGGCGGTGGGATTCCCGTCTCCGTGGTGGCGTATCGCATGTACATGTTGCCCCAGGCCAGCTTCCTCGTTCAGCTGGAGGATCTCCCATCACGTTGGCAGCGCGCGGAGCAGCGAATCATGGTGACGCTATTCGCCGGTGCCAGGGGATGGGCTACCCGATATCTGTTGCAGCAGTTGGCGAAATTGGGCTTCGCGTCGGATGTACCAGACCTCGTTGCAGTAGCGCTTGGCGCGAAATGCCGAGTTTGTCGTTGGGAGAAATCGGATCGCCAATTGTTTTTTTCCAACGTGATGCGGGCCAAGCAGCAGCTGGAAAGCGTTGCAACGATTCCGCGGAGGCTCCAGTCCCCAGAAGCCGATGGCAGCGGCGCTGCTGTGATGTACTCGGGGCTCGTGGCCTTCAGGGGCTTCGCCGCCTCTTGCGGACGCGGTTGGGTCGTTGGCATTTGCAGGATCTACCTAGGCACCGAATGCGGCGAATGGAGACCGCCCTCTCGTGCATCGGGAAGCTCGCGCCCCCCTGCGTGTGGACAGCCTAGCTCAAAGCCTTGTTGGATGGTTGGACTGCGGCTCATAAAAGCAGGAGACTCCCGCCATGATTGGTTGGTTGTCAGAGTGGGCAAGGACTCGGACTCGGTTTGGCCCTCGCTCGGACTCGCCTCCGGCTCCAGCCGGCACCGGCCGCCGCGCGCGTAGACGACTTCTTGCCTGTGGGCGGCTGGCCAGTCTTGCAAGCGGCATCTGGCCCTGCGGGCGCTGTGTTTGTACGCCACCTTCATGGCCACCGACGTACGCCGCGTGTGGGCGACTGCCGCCAGCGACGCCTGGGTGCAGGCATGCATCGAAGCAGCGGCGCGAGACTCGCCGCTTGCCAACATCGCCGACGCGTTCTGGAGCAGTTTATCTTTTTCTCCATACCACCACCTGCATTTCTTCATGTTCGACTTTTTCTTACACGTGTCGTTTGTCTCCTGATTCCTCCTCCTCCTCTTCCTCCTCCTCCTTCCTGCTCGGTTTCGTTGTGCCCTCCCGCGGAGGCCGCCTGACAGGCGCGTGGTTGCCAGCGACTCCGCCGCACCTGGGGCCAGCAGCCACATGGCGCCAGTCACAAGCTTCCCCCTGGGGGCTCCACGCCCCGGTAGGGTAGGGGACCGCCCCTCTCCCCTTTCTCCTCTCTCCGCTCGTGTGTTTTTCCTTGCCTTCGCTCCCCTCCCTCCCTCCGTTCTTGTCGCCGTCGTTGTCGCTGGGGGCGGGCTTGTGGCCCCCCGTGGGGGTGCCGTCTGCACCAGCGGTCTGGAGAACGCGCGGTCGATAGCGACGCTCGTCGGGTGCTGTTCTCCTCCTCTCTTTCCTCCCGTCCCTTCTCGTTTCCCTTTGCATGCCGTTGCATTCCGTGCTTAGCAGATTGCGCTTGGCAGCCCTCCGGTGCGCCATGGCTTTGTGGCTCCGCTTCGTAGTGTACCGCGCGTTTGGCATCTGACTCGTGGAGCCTCGTGGCTGTTCGTGTCTTCGCCATACCCGCGATTTGTCTCTTCCATCCAGCTGTTCCTTCCTCCGCCTTCCGTGTTGATTTTTCCCGTGAGGGCAAATTGTCCGAGTGCCGAGGAGTTGTCCCGAAGGTGTACGCACGCGCGGGTATTTTAGCGCGAACGTTTCGTATTATCCCCCTTTCTCCCTCCTTCCTGTTCCTCCTCCTCCTCTCCTCCCTTTTCCCCTCGGGATTGCGCTGTGCGTTTTTGGATTATACAAGTGGCCGTTTGGGCCACAGGGGTTATCTGCACAGCGCCCTTGCCCCTTCGTCTCGTCCTCCCCCTTCCGCCCCTCCTCGTCCTCCTCCCCCCCGCGGATGTGCCCCCCCCTTGTCGTCCCAAGGCGGACCCCGAGGGACCATTTGGAGTGGTTTGGTTTCCAGGTGTTTGGCAAGCGCAGGCCGTCCAGACCGTCACGGCGTGGCTGTGAAGCTCGTTATGTGGCTTCTCCCTTGCTTTGCCAAAAAGAAATCCCCCCCTCCCCTCCCCATCCTTCGGCATGCGGCCAAGCAAGACAGGGCGTTTCCCCGCGCCACCAGCCGAGGGCACGGTTCTGGGCCCCTCCGTGGTGCCGGAGGTGCACGGGCATCTGGTGTCCTCTTCCCCTCCGCTGCGCAAGTCGCTCCCCCAGTGCAGTCAACATCGGGTGGGGGTGGGGATCGGTCCTTAATACACTTCCTAAGCTCCAGGACCATCACGCGAGCTCCAAGGATCCCTCCGAACCCCAAACCTTGCAGGAGTCCCCAATCGTCACTCGGATCGTTCTCGACTCTCCTCAGTTGGTTTAGGGGGACGCTTGTGGGATCCTTTCTCCCCCGCTCCCCCACATCGACCCCCGAACCAGTCCTGTAGAGTGTTCAGACAAGGATTCTGAGGCGAATCCGGCTTGTGACGAGGGCAACCCTTGACGCCTCTCAAAGTCGAAAAGATATTTTACATTCTCGTTTCCCTCTATCTCACCGTCCCCGTCCCCGTCCCCGCCGTATTCGCCTCCGTCGCCGCCGCCGTCGCCGCCGTCGTCGTCGTCGTCTTTGTCGTCGTCGTCGTTGTCGTCGTCGTCGTCGACCTCCTCCCCCGTTTCCTCTTCGGTGTTCCTCCTTGCCCTCCGCTGCCGCGGCCCCGCAGGCATGAGTCCCGAAGGCCCTTGGACTGGCGGCTTCGGCGGCGGCCTCGCTGGGTCGCGCGGTGGCTTACCCCTGGGACGAACGTGAGGAAAGAGATATGGTAGGAAGAGGAGCTGGGGAAGGGAGGGGGGAGGAGAGGGACGAGAAGAGGGCATGATGAAGGAGCCATGAGGGAGGATGATGAGGAGGAACCGTGGTGGCGATGGTGGTGATGGTGATGATGATGACGACGAAGATGATGATAATGCTTATGTTGTTGTTGATGATGATGACGATGATTCTGATGATGATGATGATGATGATGATGATGATGATGATGATGATGATGATGATGATGATGATGGTGAACAGTGATGATGATGCTGATGATGACGACGATGCTGATTATCACGATGAGGAACAGTGATAATGATGGCGATGATGCTGATGATGATGAGGAATGGTGATGATGATGCTGCTGACGATGGTGATGAGGAACGGTGATGCTGATGATGCTGATGATGCTGATGATGATGCTGAGGAACGGTGATGGTGATACTGATGCTGATGCTGATGCTGATGCTGATCCTGATGCTGATGCTGCAGCTGATGATGATGACGATGAGAAACGGTGATGCTGATGATGATATTGTTGATGATGCTGGTGATGCTGAGGATGATGATGATGGTGATGATGATGTTGATGATGATGATGCTGCTAATGATGATGATGCTGCTGATGATGATGATGATGATGCTGATGCTGATGATGATGATGGCGAGGAACGATTGTAACGATTACGACGATGATGCTGATGATGATGGTGACGATGGTGATGATGATGATGCTGATGATGATGATCGGTGATGCTGATGCTGCTGCTGATGATGATGATGAGGAACCGTGCTGCCGGTGCTGATGCTGCTGATGATGATGATGATGATGTTTGTAATGATGACGATTTTGGCGATGTTGCTGCTGCTGATGATGATGATGATGAACTGTGATGATGATGGCGGTGCTGATGCTAATGATGATGACGATGATGATGAGGAAGGGTTATAATCATGGGGATAACCAGGAACGTTGATGATGCTGATAATGTTGTTGTTGATGATGGTAATGAGGAACGGTGATGCTGCTGATGATGATCGAAATAATGGTGATGATGATGCTGCTGCTGACTGTGATGCCACTGATGATCTTGATGCTGCTGATGACGACGTCGACGACAATGATGATGATGCTGATGTTGACGCTGATGCTGCTGCTGATGATGATGCTCATGATGCTGATGCTGATGATGATGATATTGATGGAGATGACGATGGTGACGGTGCTGATGATATTGCTGCCGATGACCATGATGATGATGATGTTGATGGTGCTGATGCTGATGATGATGATGGTGATGATGATGACGATTATGATGCCAATGATGATGCTGATGTTGATGATGCTGATGCTGCTGCTGATGATGTTCATTATATGCTGATGAGCAGGAACGATGATGATGCTGATGATGATGGTGATGATAGTGATAAGGAGCAGGCACGGTGATGATGATGCTGATGACGATGGCGATGCTGATGACGACAATGGTGATGATGATGATGATGATGATGATGATGATGATGATGATGCTGCTGACGAGGAACATGTATGCTGTTGTTCTTGTGGTTGTTAGTGTTATTGCCATTGTTGATGATGATGACGACCACGACGATGATGATGATGTTGATGCTGCCGCTGATGATGACGATGACGATAACGACGGCGATGATGATGATGATGATGCTGATGATGATGATGATGCTGCTGCTGCTGGTGATGATTATGGTGGTTCTACCGAGGACGATTCTGATGATGATGATGATGATGATGATGATGATTGTGCTGATGACGATGCTGATGATGATACTGATGATGTTGATGAAGCTGACGATGACGATGATGCCGTCCATGACGATGATGATGAGGATGAAGACGATCTTGTTGTTGATGATGATGCTGCCTTTCGATGAGGATCGTAGTGATGAGAATGATGATGATGCAGATACTGATGGCGACGATGCCTCTGATGATGATGGTGGTGTTGCTGATGATGGTGATGCTTCTGATGATGCTGATGCTGATGCTGATGATGATGCTGATGATGATGATGATGATGATGATGATGATGATGATGATGATGATGATATTGATGACGTTAACGACGCGGATGAAGATGCTGGTGATGCTGATGCCAATATTGATATGTTGATTCTGCTGCTGATGATGATGATGATGATGATGATTATTATGATGATTCTGATGACGACGATGCTGCTGATGACGATGATGAGGCTGATGATGATGCTGATGCTGATGCTGATGCTGCTGATGATGATGATGATGATGATGATGATGACGGTGATGATGATGCTGATGCTGGTGATGATGCTGATGATGATGATGATGCTGACGACGATGACGATGCCGACGATGCTGATGGATGATGGTATGTGGTGGCGATGCTGATGGTGATGCTGATGCTGATGATGATGCTGATGATGAGGACGATGGCGATGACGATGATGCTGAGGGATGAGGGCGTGCGATGACGATACTGATGGTGATGCTGATTCTGATGATGCTGCTGCTGATGATGATGATGATGGTGATGATGCTGATGTTGAGGAGAATAATGATGACGATGATGATGCTGATGATGATGACGGCACTGATGATGATGCTGATGATGATGATGATGATGACGACGATGATGATGGTGGTGGTGATGGTGGTGGTGATGCTGGGCGTGGTGCAGGCGGTGGTCGTGGTGTCAATCCTGTTGGTGGTGGTTGTGGTGATAGTGGCGGTGACGGTCACGATGACGATGTCGATAATGATGAGGATCACGAAGACGACGATGGTGGTGGTGATGCTGATACTGATGATGCTGATGATGCTGTTGATGACGACGATGATGATGCTGCTTAGGATGATGATGGTGATGTTGACGATGCTGATCATTATAATTATGACGATGCTGATGATGATGATGATGACGATGCTTAGGATGATTTTGATGACGACGATGCTGCTGATGACGATGATGAGGCTGATGGTGATGATGATGATGATGTTGATGATGCTGATGATGATGATGATGATGATGATGATGACGGTGATGATGATGATGATGCTGATGCTGATGTGGATGCTGAAACTGTTGTTTCAGATCATGCTGATGCTGATGATGACGACGACGATGGTACTGATGATGATGATGATAACAATGATGATCACAGTAATGATGACGACGATGAGGATGACGATGGCGATGACGACGACAATGATGACGATGGTGATGATGATTACGATGATACTGATGATGTTGATGATGATGCTGATGATGCTGTTGACGACCACGACGCCGATGACGATGGTAATGATGCTTATGATGAGGATGCTGATGATGCTGATGATGATACTGATGATGATGAGGATGGTGATCTGATGACCATGAGTATGGGGATGACGATGACGATGACGATGATGATGATGATGATACTTATGGTGATTATGTTGGTGATGGTGGTGGTAGTGATGGTGATAATGATAATGATGACGATGATGGTGACAATGATTATGATTTTGATTATTATCATTATTATGATGATGGTGATGATGGTGATGATGGTGATGATGATGATGATGGTGATGATTGATGTGGCTTAATGATGATGATGAGGAGGATGAGGAGGAGGAGGAGGAGGAGGATGAGGATGAGGATGAGGATGAGGATGATGATGATGATGATGATGATGATGATGATAGTGATGATGATGATGATGATGATGATGATGATGATGATGACGACGACGATGATGATGATGATGATGATGATGATGATGATGATGATGATGATGATGGTGGTGATGGTGGTGGTGGTGGTATTGGTGGTGGTGGTGGTTATGATGCTGACGGTGATGACGACCCAAACATGGAGGAGGAGGAGGAGGTGGAGGAGGAGGAAGAGGATAGGATAATGGGGTATAATGAGTGAGCAAGGGGTGACTATGAGCAGACGAATGATCACGACAACGATGGTGATGATGTTGAGGGTGATGTTGCGTGTGATGGTGCTGACGATGATGGTCCGTTCTTGAACAGTAATCGCGGTTGGGGCTTGAAGGCCGCCCGCCCGCTCCGCTGGCGTTCGGCTCAAGCCTTTTTGTTCCCTACCTAGGCTCTGCCTAGAAGGGTTCTTACTCGGTATGCTTAAAGGGCCGGGCAGTGCAACTCGCCCCGGGCGGTTCCCCCAGTATCCGCCCCGCGGTTCCCCCAGTTACGTCCCCTTAGCTTAGCGTTGCTTGTCTCATCTGAGCTTAGCTTATTTCATCTTAGCTTAGCTTCATCTTAGCTTAATTTAGCTTCATATAGATGTTGCTTTCCTAGACCCTCCAACTCCTAGGTAGGGTCGCACTGGGATAATTGAGACAGGGCGCCCAGCTAAGACCCGCCCCTCGCCGACTCTGTCCTCTCTACTTTCCTTTGATTCGGGCCAGGTGGCCCCTGGCCAGACGGTGAGATGTCGGGCGCCCCAGCCGGTGCTCGCGGAGTTGGCGCCGAGGAGGCGGAGCCTGACGCTGAGAGCGCGGAGCCCGAGCTGCATGCCGAGGGGCCGGCGCCGGAGGAGCGACCTGATGCAGATGCCAGCCGCTGCGTTGGAGGGCAGCAAGGACCACAGCGACGACATTCACCACCCACCAAACCACCGCAACCCAACCCGAAGGCCTCAATTTGCCCTCTATTTCCAGTGTGGGGGAGTTGGGGAACATTGAAAAAACACATGGAACCCGTACCCCCCCCGACCCGAAATTCGGGTTTTCGGGTTGGATTGGGGTGGTCTGGTAGGTAGTCAGACACGGGCAAGGGCCGGGGCAAGGACAACGACTCCGACGATGAGACCTGGGCCAGCTAGGGACCAGGCGGCAAAGCAGCATTGCCGACGGTTCGGCCGCAGGACGAGGGCAAGAGCAAGGTCCTGGGGAGCAGAGACAAGAGCAAGATCACGGGCCAGGCCTATGGCTCGGGCAGGGTGGAGCTCGCTGTCGTGGATGCAAGCGGAGGCGCCTGGCCCCTGGGCCTCCAGGCCAGCGACTCCGGCCCGAGCTGTACCATCAGCGAGGAGGAGGAGCACCCTGCCGCAGGCATGGGGCGGGTCATGAACGGCCACGTGCGAGCCACCAGTCATCGGGTGGAGGTGTTAGAGCTCGAGGCCACTGCCAGACCGCTTGCCCGCAAGGAGGCGACCGCCCAGGGTCTGGCGCTGCCCCCCCCGCTCTCGGTCGAGCAGGAGACGTCGCTGCCCATGGAGGTCCTGGTGGGCGCCCTCCAGCCGATGGGGCCGGCCATGCGTGCGCAGTGGGTGTTCCAGGTGATGAGGGGTTTGCTCGCCCTGGCAGCTGCGCGCTCCGCTGTTCCGATGCCGTCGTCTGGAGCCACGGGGTCCGATAGGCTCTCCGGCGACGCCGACGCGCTGATGACCCTGTCGGAGCGGTGGTCGGACCGCAGCGGGGAGGAGCACCGAACCGTGATAGATGCCGTCTCCTCACGCGTGGGGGAGTGGGAGCGTGCTCCGGGTAAGTGGCGCGACGAGGAGCAGGGCGAGCAGTGGACGGCGGCGCGTCCAGTGGGGTCGGCGGCAGCGGCGTGGCGACGCGGTCGAGGGGGGCGGCAGCCACGCCAAGGGTGGCGGCAGAGGGGGCAAGGGCGGCAGTTGCCCGACGCAGGTCCGACGCCGCCTGGGGCTTCGGGCGTCTAGCCCGTCGCCTCCATCCGCGAACTCGGCCGCCTGCCACTCCCTGGCCCTCGCCTGGCAGGCGTTCACTTTTTGTCGGCCTGGACGCGAGGTTGCGCCAGCGTCATATTTTCCAGCTCCTTCCCCTTCAAGTTACCTTCAGGAGGAACAAAAACACAGACACAATTAATCGTCGATTCCACAGAAAATATGGTGAAATATGGGAAGTGGGGGGAAGACAAGAACCCAGAAAATATGGGCAAATATAGGGAATCCTGTTTTTTGTGTCCATTTATTTGTGTGTCCCAGGGCCCCCTCCCGTGGCGCTTGTGGCTGTCGCGCCGTCGCTCGCCGGGGGCTCCGCCGGCGCCGCGCCCTCAAGTGGGCTCCTCTCCAACGGTGGTGACGGAGCTCCGCGGGGCGCCAGCCGCTGCGCAGGAGCTGTGCCTGGATCACTTGAGCAGCAGCTGCATCGCGGCAGGCCTCTACTGCCGTCGCGCCCTGCAACGAGGGGGGGCTTGTGTCCTGGCTGGCCGCGGGCGCGTCGCTGGTTGATCAGGCCAGCGGCCTCTCGGTCAATCACACCTCTTGGCTGAGGGACTTGATGGCCAAGATGCGAAGACCTCCGGCTGCGGCGGCGGCCACTGGGTCTGAGCTCGGTTGCTCCCGAACTTAATTTGTCTCCGCCTTCCGCCACCAGCGCGTCCACGCCCGCCGATCTCGTCAAGAAGATGCTGGACCAGGAACGGTGCCCCTGGGGCCTGCGGCTTCCAAGCCGTAGGTCTGCGTGTTCTTCTGAAGAAGGGATCGGGGCAGCAGCCGTTTTTTTCGACGCGGGGCTGGCCAGTTGCGATTTCGAGCCGCCACCGTCAACTCACTTTCCTTCGGTGAGTGCGTTCGCGAAGGTGGAGACCAGCGAGGTATTCGGTCGGAGACATTCAGGGCGCCTTCTGCGCTATCTCGGTCCCGCTCGAGCTGGGGTCACACTGTCGCCTTGCGGCCGCGGGGGAGACCGCCGCTCCCGGTCTCGTGAGCCAGAGCTTCTCGACGCGCGAGAACACAGAGGAGGCCGTCGACCCGTTCGACTTCGTGGGGCTCTCACATTCGACGGGTGGGCCTGCGCTGGGCGCGCCTCTGCTCGGCGCGCGTGGCGCCGTTGGTTGGCCGCCAGGGAGGGGCGCGCGGGCGCTGCTCGGGGCAGGCGCTGGCTGTTGTGCTGGGCCGCGGGACTTGGCTTAAATCGGGCCTGTCCCTCTACAGGGGGAATATTCAGACATAGTCAAAGAGTGGTCTGGGGACTATTTTTGTAGTATGTTTTTGACCATTTTGGAGTATTCTTGAACATTTTTTATTCTTCGTCGACAATCCCCCTGCAGGGGGACACGCCCGACTTCCGACTTGGCCTGTGCTGCTGCGTCGCTCGACCCTGTCCATCTTCACCTGGCGCCCGCATCTCGCCGGGCACTGCCGGCGGAGGGTGGCGCCCCTCCGGGCTGCGGCCGCCAGTGAGCTGAAGACGGTCAGAGAGCTCCTGCGAGAGGCGACTCGCTGCCGGCGCAAGGAAGGTGGGCAAAAGGCACGGGGGCGAGGCGGCGGCCTGAGAGCCGAGCCCAGCTCTCCGAGCCGAGCTGGATCGACCCACGAGGCTCCAGGGGCCCTGAGGAAACGAGCGAAAGCGCCCTTCTCGTTCTGCGCGCGGGCCCCAGCTGGTGCCCGGGCGTGGCGGCCAGCGACGCCTTGCGCTCGGATCGCCGCGCACGCGCACGGTGGGGCCCCCCCGAGCAGGTGGGCCGCCGGGGTCGGGCGGCCGAGCGGTGACGTCGCGAGCAGGGGGCAGCTGCGGCGCGGGCTCGCGCTTTCGAGGCGCAGCTGGGCGACGTCTTGCTGGGGGGCGCCTTCTCGACGGCCTCCTCCGAGCAAATGTGTTCCGGAGATCCTGTGACGTGATCGACCCACCGTTCGCAGACTCCGAGGCCTGGCGCGTCGTTGAGTCCTTTCCTTGGCGGGGCCTGGCGAGCATCCACCGTCTCGAGGGCCTAGCCCTCTCGATTTCCTTGCGACGCGTGCTCTGGGACAACGGGGCCTTTGGTCGCCGAGTCCTGGCGCTTGTCGACAACGCGGGCCTCGCGTTGGCCGCGGGCAAGGGCCGCTCTGCGGCCTTCCAGCTCTGGGGCACTATTCGGGGAGATCTCCAGGGTATCGCGGCCCTACGGAGCGGTTTCGCTCGTCGGGGTGCTTCTTCTGGGGATGACTTGTCTGCTCTCTAGAAGGAGGGTGTGCGTGGGAGATAGGATACGTGCCCCCTGTCCCGCCTGGTCCTTCCCGCCTGGTCCTTCTCCGTGTTACGTCCTGGTCCCCAGGCCCCTCGGGCTATAGGCGCCAGCGGAATGTACGTCGCCGACATGGCCACCGTGCGTTGCATCGTGCCGAGGCCGCATTTCCACAGAGGCCGCATTTCCACAGAGGGGGGGGTAGCGGGGGGATGCGGGGACGACGACGACGACAACGACGACGACGACGAGGATCCGAGGACGAGGCCGCGGGTCCGCGCTGCGCACGGAGACGGCGCGGTGTATGAGCGCGCCCGCCCGAGGGCTTCTGGGGCTTCGGTGGCGGGCGGCCGAGAAACGGAGCGTCGTGGTCGTGGTCGTGGTCGTGGTCGTGGTCGTCGTTGTCGTTGCCATCGTCGTCGTCGTCGTCGTCGTCGTCGTCGTCGTCGACGTTGACGTCGTCATCATCGTCGTGCTCCCCCCGTCCACACGTCGGCGGGTTTGGGCTCCGAAGCTGTGTAACCGTCGTCGTCGTCGTCGTCGTCGTCGTCGTCGTCGTCGTCGTCGTCGACGTTGACGTGGGCATCATCGTCGTGCTTCTCCTCCCCCCCTCCCCACTTTGGCGGGCTTTAGCTCCGAAACCTTGGGACCGTCGTCGTCGTCGTCGTCGTCGTCGTCGTCGTCGTCGTCGTCGTCGTCGTCGACGTCGACGTTGACATGGGCGTCATCGTCGTGCTCCTCCTCCCCCCTCCCCACTTCGGCGGGCTTATGCTCCGAAGCCTTGAGACCGTCGTCGTCGTCGTCGTCGTCGTCGTTGTCGTCGTCGTCGTCGTCATCGTCGTCGTCATCGTCGTCGTCATCGTCGGCGTCGGCGTCGGCGTCGGCGTCATCGTCGTGTTCCTCCTTCCCCTCTCCCCACTTCGGCGGGCTTAGGCTCCGACGCCGTGTAACCGACTGGGTGGTGGGCGGGAGGGTGGAGCCCGAAGCTCTTGGTCGTCGGATCTGTCCAAAGGTTGATGTTCAACTAGTTTCGAAGACTTGTTCCTTAAAGCATTATCCCCTGCGTACCCATACCTCTGAACACACGCCCTGTCTTTTTGTTTTCTCCTGGGGGCCCGAGATGGCATGTTGAGCTGGGAGGTGGGGTGGCTCGAACGTTTCAGGAGCCGCGAACAGGATCGATGGTTGTATCCCATCTCCAGAGTATGGGGTTCTTGTATTTCGTGTGATGCATCCGTCTTCTTCTCTCCTTCCCTCCTTCCAACCTTCCTTCCCGTCTTCCCTCATAATTATCCAGATCCCACCGTACCCAGATTCAATCACACTCAGGCTCACTCGTACTCAGACTCGCTCACACTGAGACTCAGTGATACACAGAGTCGCTCGTACTCAGACTCTTTCTTAGATTTCCCCCTTCGCACTCAGACCCTTTGCCTTCAGTTACATTCAGAACATCCATACTCTGACGCATTCGCACTCAGATCCACTCGTACTCAGACTTAGTTATACTCATACTCACTCATATTCAGATTCGCACAGCACAGACTTGGACTCACTCATATTTCAGTTCTCTGTTGATGAGCCTACTCATGCTCAGACTCACGCAGGCTCAGAACCAATTCACACTCGTTTCCACATACGCACGTGCTCACACTTAGACTCAGCAGTATCCTGCTCAGACCGATTCATACTCAGACTCACTCATTCACACTCAGACACACTCATACATATGATTCTAATGTGCAGGTCAACTCGTTTTCGAGCCCAGCAGGCGAATATTCTTTCATGGCCCCCAGGAACATCGCGATGCAGCAGAGTCGGCATTTGGGTCTTCCAATTGGGGGAGCCGCCATGGGGTGTTGCGCGGGCCCGTTCTCGCCCAGGCTGTCGGGACATCCCAGGCGGAGTGCCCGTTGGCGGCTCTGGGCTCGTCTCTTTTCACAGCCCCGTGCTCACCGCGATGTACAGTCAACCCGCATAGTAAGGATGGGCAACCTTCCCAAGGGTACCCCTGCATCCTTGCACACTCTGCCCATCCTTGGCCGCCTTCGCTGGTCGCGCCCCGCTCGAAAACTTCGAGATGGGCCTCCAGGGCCCTCGCATCCCTATCGCGCATCCTTGCTGCACGGGTGGACCCTCCCGAGGGGCCCTCCCGAGGGGCCCTCCCGAGGGGGCCCTCCCGGGGGGGCCCTCCCAGCAGGCATCGCAGTGGGCCCTCCCGAGGGGCAGCCGCCGTGGCCCCCGGGGCCCCGCTCGCGCCCAGACCGTCGGGACCTCCTTGGGGCAGGGCGCCAGTGCGCGACCCTGGGCGCGCCTCCCTGCAGGCCTCCCTGTGCTCACCCCGATGTGGCGGGCAGGCCCATGGGGGCAGAGCGCCAGTCCGCGACCCTGGGCGCGCCCCTCTGCAGGCCCCCCGTGCTCACCGCGATGTGGCGGGCACGGCGTTCTGGGCCTCCCATGGGGGGAGCCGCCGTGGGGGTGCTGCACGGGCCCGTCCTTTTCGGGACCTCTCCAGCGGGACCTCTCTGGAGTGCGCGTGTTCCCGGGGCAGGCGTGTCTCTTCTCAGAGCCACGTGACCATCTCGATGTAGCAGGCATGGCATGTGGGCATTCTCCTCTCAGGCGAAACGCCTGCTTAGGCTCAGCAGACGAGTCTCCTTGCAAGGCCCAATGGTAACCGCGATGTTGCAGGCATACCACTTGGGCGTCCGAAGCAGGAGCAGCAAGGGGAGTCAAGGCACCATGGTAACCACGATGTAGCAGGCATGCCATTGGGGCGTCCGCAGGGGGGGCAGCCAGAGGAGGCCCACTCATACCCAGGCTCACTCGCATTCAGAGCTGCTCGAATTCCGTCGCTCACAGACCAGGCCATACTGGGACACCCATCGAAAGGGAGTCCGCCAGAAAAGAGATGCACACATGAGCGATGCAGACAAACGGAGTCGCCTGCGCCGATATCGGCGCGCAAGCTGCCGGCGCAAGCTTGCGCGTAAGCGCTCTCGTTTCCAGCGTGGCGTGCCGCGCCGGCGGCCCGCGCAAGCTGCGGCATCAGGCCTCTGTGTTTGGGCGACGAGATCTATACATATCCACTCCTGGCCAAGCCAGGAGCGCGTGGCGTATACACCGCTGGCGGGTTCAGGATAGGCCTGGCCAGGGAGCAGTGGATATGTATAGATCTCGTCGCCCTATGTGCCATCTCGCCTAAGACCCGTTTCTTTCGTCGCCCAGATGGGGACCTCCGCGTCGAGCTACCGCCCCCTCTCCTCCCGCCTTCTTGCCGTCCAGAGGGCCTGTTCCTGCGAGGGCGCCGTTTGGGGCCGGGCACGGCAGGTCTGGACTGCCAGAGCGCCGCCGTGAGCCTCTCCGCGCTCTTTGGTGGCGGGGCGCCATTATTATCGGAAGTGCAGTCAAGACGCTGAAACGAGAGCCGCTTTGAGGGGTCGGAAGGGGCTTGCTGTTTCTTCGCTCATTTCGTGGTCGTTCCTCCAGCTCCCCTCGTGCTCCCATGCGCTTTTGGCTCCCAAAGGGGCTTCGTTCCTTACTCCAGCAGCCTGACCTGACTGTACTCTGTGTCACTGGGACTCAGACTTCAAACCTTTCGGCCTCTGACTCGTCCGTTCCGCACTCCAGGGCCGATTTTGCAGCTCCTGGGGTGGCGGCGGTGTTTTTTTGCTGTCGGGCCCTGGGGGCCATCAAACGAGAAGCATCTGCTCGACGAGGAGCCCGTCCCTGGGGATATGGGGTCGGGCAGGCGTCGTGAGAAGAAGTCAGGGCGCCAGAGGTGTGGGTCAAAGGGGTGCCAGGCTGCTCCTCCTCCTCCTCCTCCTCCTCCTCCTCCTCCTCCTCCTCATGGCCTCCTGGTTCCCTGATTCCTGATGCCTGATGGCTGGAAGGAACGCCGTTCGTAGCCACCACCCTCCTCCTCCTCCTCCTCCTCCTCCTCCTCCTCCTCCTCCACCTCCAGACAGACTGCCCAGATTTCCCAACTGCCCACGTCTGTGATCCTCCGCCGCTTCCTGGCCCGGGAGGGGCCCGTGAGACGGCTCCCGGGCCCTCTGCGGGTCGGGGCGGCCCATCGACCGCGGGCCGAGGCGCAGCAGGCGTCCCGGTGGGGCGTGCAGGGGAGCCGGGAGGGGAGGCCGCTGCCGGCCCCTCGCGGGTCTGCGCGCTTCCGCGCGGGCGGGCTGGCCGCCTCCTCTCCCAGCCGGCCCAGCAGAACGCCCACTGCAGAGTCGGTGGTCGCTCGTTCCGGCTGTCCAGGGCCTGCCGTGGATCGTTACGGTGGGGGCGCGCATCAAGATACCACATGTTTTTGTTCGTCAGGGCATCCTGGGCTTCTTCGCTCCGCGAGCTGCGCGGTGGCTTCCCGCGGCCGTTGAAGAAACTGCTGCGTTCGGGGTGCTCTGGGTTTCCCCTCAGGTGCACCTCGCGCGCGGGTTGTCAGGGTCTGGTTTCTTGCGGTCGTGCCCCCACTGTATTACATTTCATTGTTTTCTTGACGCTTTGAGGGGTCTAAAATCGGCCCCCAGTTGACCTCTGTGTTGTTGGTGGCCTGGAGGTGTCTCAGTCAAGAATCTTCCGGCCATGGCAAGTTTCCATCTGCTTATTTGTGGCCAGCAGATCTCAACCGCGGAGGTTTTCTCACGACCGAGGAAGGGCTTTTCTGATGAACTGTTTTTTCTTTCGGCGTAGCGATACGTTCGTATGACGCGGAAAGTGGTTGGCGAAAGTGAGTGGCTATCATCAGTTCTTTCATTTCGGACTCTTTTGCTACGACCTGGGGATCTGTCTTCGAACGCGACACCAAAGCCCGCAGAGCAATCGGAAGATAAGTGCATGCTGTTGCGTCCCAACCACATGCATGCTGTTGCGCCTCTTGGGGTATCCATCTCTTCAATTTCGTTTTAGTAAGGATCATTTCATCAAGGAGAGTGGATGGAGCCTGGCTTGGGGCGTTTCGCTCGGTTTGGCCTGGTTGGGCCTGCTTTGACATGGTTTGGCCGGGCGTCCCGCCTGACTCATCGTCAGAATTTGCCTGGTTGGGGTCCTGGTTCGGCCTGGTTTGGGGCTGGTTTCGCTTGAGACGTCCTCATGATTTGCCTAGTTTGGCTTTTTTTCGGTGCGGTTTCGCCTGAACGGCCTCGCAATTTGCGTTCGGCGCGGTTTCGCGTGAAACGTCTTCACAATTTCCCTGGTTTAGCCTGGTTTGGGCGAGGTTTCCCTTGAGACAGTCTTGCGGGTTGCTTGGTTTGAGCGCGGTTTCACTTGAAGCGTCACCACAATTTGGCCTGCAGCGTCCTCATGATGGGCCTGGTTTTATATGGTAGCGACCCTGCGACCCTACACTTCGCTGTTCAGGGCCAACACACGTCGCAACCAAGTGTCGGCCACATCTGAGTCCGACCGCAGCGACGACGAGCCCAAACCAGGGCAACGGCAAGAGACCCGAATCGCGGCCGAGAACGGCACCGAGCACAGCGCTGCTCAGCAGAGCACGAGTGCAAGCTATGCGGTGTTTTTCATGTGATGCACGCTACGCGGCGCCAATTATGCGGTGTAGCTAATGTGTTTATGCGGTGTAAGGTATGTGCTTCAAAGTATGCGGCGGAAGCTATGAGGTGTAAGTTATGTGGTACAACCCACATCGCCTCGCCCTCGCTAGCAAGCTGCAGCTGCAAGCTGGCGTTGGCTCGTGGACTGTCGTTAGGAGAGAACTCTTCCGAGGTTGTAGGAGGAATCCGTAAGTAATGTGCATTCTTTCAGTTCGGAGTCCTATAGTTCGAATTCCTGTACTTGCGCCGCCAGGCCCAGCTGGGGATTCGACTCATGTTCAGTCTAATGTGCCACGCAGGCAACTCTGCCTCAAGCGGGCCAAGCTGTAGCTCCACATCAGACGGCAGCCGTACCGACCGAGACACAGGGCGCGACGAGTTCAGCAGGGTGGGCTGCCGCCTCTCCCGCGGGCCACTGCAGAGCGAAGCATAGCTTCCCACTGGTGGGATCTCCGGCTGCCGCCAAAGGCACGCCCACCGATCTCTGCCAGCCACTGGGGCAGGGCCAGCCTGGCCGGTGTCCGCTGCGCAAGAAGGGGCAGGGCAGATCTCCGCTCTCTGGTGGGCTGGCTCGTGTTCTTGTTGGGGTGTCTCAGGCCCTGGCAGGGTCAACACTTGCAAGTCAGCTCTCCTGAAGAGGCCCAGGGAGCCATCATATAGCCTGCGGTGGCCGTCTGAAGTCGAGCGCCCTTCCGCCCTTCCCTGGTTGTTGCATTCCCCCTCCGACGCCCCGCGACGACTCGTGGCCGCTCGTGGGCCGCCCAGCCTCCACACCGTGGACTGTCCCGAGCAGCCCATGCCTCTGCCCATCGGGCACCTCGGCGCCCATGTCCACGTCCGAGCCGTTGACGCCATCCGCTCAAAGCCTGTTGGGGTGAGGCCAACTTCGGTTCCGAACGTGGATGGATGCTCCCGGGTTCCTTTCCCCTGGCGCTCCTTGCGCATCAAGGCACACCCGAGGCGCCAACGGTCTTAACCCCTTACCCAGTGTCTCTCATGGCAAACCTTCGACTGTGCCCTCCAGCCCTCCCGCGTGACCATCACTATACTCTGTTCTATGGCCACTTGGCGAGACGCGCACCAGGTGCACCGGCTTCAGGCGACGGAGGGATCGTGGGGAGACCAGGCGCGCACGAAGCCGACGAGGGGCCAGAGTGACACGCCGCTGGGCGCTCGGTCGGCCTCCCCCCCTCTGCCCTTCGACGCCCGCGCCGCCGCGCCAGAGGGGCTCTGGTTGTTTGCGCCGCGCCGACCGCTGCCGGGGTGCGGCGCCCGCGTTCCCGCCTGCCGCCGCCTTGCCCCCTGCCGCCGCCCCTCCTCTCTTCGCGCCCTTCCCGTTCGGCCCCCCCCTCACCGCCCGGCCCCCCGCCCCCACCCCGTCCCGCCGCCTCCGCCCTCGCCTCGTGCTCCGCTCCCCTTTCCCGCCCCCTCCTCCGCATTCGATTCCCGTCCACGGCCCTTCCCGTCCCCGCCCCCCTCCCCCACCCCTCGTCTCTTCTCCGCGCTTTCCTCCGCCCTCGTCCCCACTCGTCCCCGCCCCTCGTTCCCTGTCCTGTCCCGTCGTTCCCTGCCCCCTCTCGACGCAAGAGCAGGGGCAGGGGGAGAAGACGGAGGAGGAGGAGGAGGAGGAGGAGGAGGAGGAGGAGGAGGAGGAGGAGGAGGAGGAGGAGGAGGAGGAGGAGGAGGAGGAGGAGGAGGAGGAGGACCAGAGTAAACCCAATGTGCACAAACCATGCTGCGGTATACCTTCCCGCCCTGTGCTCCACCCGTGAAGCTGTTGCACATTCCAAGGGACAGGATCACACAGTGAGGAAGTCGGAGGCGAAACGCCTGGCCCGCCCTATCGACATGTCTGGGTTTTAGAACCGTCAGTGGGATAATTAGGGAGGGCGAGGAGGAGAGGTCGGAGGAGTGGTATGATGATAACGGTGCCGACAAGGATTATGTTGATCACTATTTTTGTCATTGGGAGCAGGAGGAGGAGGAGGAGGAAGAGGAGGAGGAGGAGTAAGAGGAGGAGGAGGAGGCGGAGATTCGAGGAGGAGTGTTGAATTCATCCTGTAACTCTTCGCTTTCTTGGCAATTGCATCGGTAAGATCGCATACGCTGGCGTGTCGTGGACAGGTGCATAAATGACCTTTGCGTGAGCGGGTGTTCGTGAGAGGTCTCAAGCACTGATCTGTTGATCGCTTTTGCCGTCTCTGCCGTTGGCCATCACTGGCCGCCACCACGAGCACGTGCCCATCTTCCGCGCCCTGTCTTTGCATTCTCTGTGGGAGCGCCACGGTGACAGCGCTTCGAGGCCTGGGCCGGGGAGCTGTCCTTCCCCAGGTGGACGGCGCGACAGCGGGAAGAGAACAGAACCGAGCCTCGCGCATCGTGCCGCGCGAAGTCGAGCCGTCCGCCTCCCGCCCTCGTCTCCTCCACTTCGCACGTCGCTGGAGGCCACGCCCTGTCGAGGCTCCTGTCGACTCCTCCGATGTCGGATTCGATTCGATTCGATTCGATTCGATGTCGGATTCCGCTTCGATTCCGATTCGATGTCGGATTCCGATTCGATGTCGGATTCCGATTCGATGTCGGATTCGATTCGAGGCCGTTCGATTCCGATTCGATTCGATGTCGGATTCCGCTCTGGAGATTCCGGATTCCCAGTGGAGGCTCTGCCAGCCTGCCGACTTCCGCCGGTGCGGCTCTTCCCCCGACTTGGCCGCCGATCTCTGCCAATCCGATCTCTGGCGATCGCCGCTCCCCCTTTCGACTCGACTCTGGGTCTCTTCTTGCCTCGCTCCCAGCCAAGGCTCCCCCGGCCAAGGCGGCGCTGCTGCGCAAAACACGGAGTGGCAGAATATGCAGGCGAGATTCGACCCCCCAGCGCTGGAGTAGGGGATCGACTATAGAATTGATTTGCCCCAACATTGATTTTCTCGTCGAGTCTACGAAAGATGCGTAGATTGCTCGTAGATCTACGGCGCAATCTTCGTATTTTTCGTTGGTTCGATTGAACATGAAATTTTGGGGTAAATCAATTCTGTAGTCGATGTCCTATTCGAAGCGCACCCCTTCCCCGTGCTCCTCCAGAAACAAGCGCCCAGGCCCAGCGCAATGGCCGACAGTCTCAATGCCTCCGGTGGCGACCTGGGGCTGAATGGCGGCGCCAGCATGGGCATGCAGGCCCCAGCGCGATCGGCGGGTGGGGCGAGGATCGGGGATTGTGGTTTCTGGGCGGTTTTGGCCCTCTGCCGAGGATCTCATAACGGCATCCACAGATGCTTCGGAGGTTTGCGCGATTGTCTTGGCGGCGCTGGACCCCCCTCCCCGCATCCCTGGGGCGAGTGCCGTGGAAGGGGGGGCTGGGCGGCGTGTCCAGCGCAGGCCGACGAAATCAGCGCGGATCTCCCCAAGGCCGTGGCTGCGAACTTCTCTGGCTTTCGGTCGGCTTCGAGCCCAAGGGAGAAGTCGGAGGGGGCGGGCCTTCACCGAGTTCTCTAAGCGTTCTCCGAGGCCCGAGACGGCGTCGCATTCTGAGAAGGCCAGCTCCCTCTCTCACCGAGCGCGTTCCACCACACTACTCGCAAGGTGCCACCTCGGGAAGGTCCGAAAAGCACACAGCTGCCTCGGCGTAATGGATCGCGTGGATTCGCCGCGGCGGATCTAGCTACTTTGCGAGTCGTGGAACGCGCCTGTCCACTCTCCCTTCCCCCCCCCCAGGGGGCGCCGCCGACCTGGGCCCCTGGAGACCCCTGGAGATTCCCAGAGACCCCTGGAGAGCTGTCCGGGATGACTGGCTCCGCCAGCTCGCCCTTCAGGCCCGGCTCCTGCCCACGCTTCTGGAGGCCTCGGGAGGAGGCGACGGCCGCCATGAAAGAGAGAGAGAGAGAGAGATGATCTAGGCCTCCTAGACGGGGTCCGAGGATCGCGCCGCATTGCCGATGCATCGACGATGCGGCTCGATGTGGAGCTTGTGTTTCCCACGCCGACGTCGGCGATGCATCGCCGACGTCGCCGATGCATCGCCGATGCGGCGCGATCCTCCGACCCCATCTACTCGGACCCCATCTAGGAGGCCTCAAGAGAAGATCCCGGCGTCTTTGGTTCGAGGCGGGGATTTACCCGTAACCACCGCCTGCATGATCCATCTTCGCGGACTTCCACCGCCCGCTGGGGCACCAGGACGTCGGCTCACAGGCAGTGGATATTGATAAATCCCCGCCTCGCATTCGGGCGAGCGTCTCAGCTGCTCGCTCGCCGCAAACTCGAGTGCCTCAGGGTCTATGGCGTGATCCTCGATGCACTGCGGCTCGCCACGAGGAGCTCTCGCGAGGGTGGTTGCAAGGCCGTTCTTCTGCCAGCAGGTCCTACTGGCCAATCATTGTCCTTCCTCCGACAGTCCAACGCCTCGCGGAGAGTTTTAGCCTCGCACCTCCTTGCCGAGCCCGACGCCCCGCCAGGAGTTTGTGGGGCACGGACCCCTCCGGCTCCCCAGTCCGAGGACCCATCCAGAATTGGGGCCTCGCTTCCCCCCTCCGCTTCCCCAGTCCGATGCCCCGCCTGGAGTTCGGACCTCGCCCCCCCCCTCCCCCCTCCTCCCCCCTCTCCGTGATTCAAGGATGGGGTTCCTGAGGGATGGGGTTCTGGGGATGTTACAAGGGTGGATTAACGTTGTTTGATGCACCTCGCCCTTAGGATCTCAGCCTTCAGGACCCCATCTTTGAACCACCGACCCTCTTCCCTGATCCCGGCAGAACCACCCCAGCACCAAACTCCCCAGCAGAGCTGAATCCCAGGCTGTTTTCAAATTTACACGCCGGCCTGGCGGATGAGATTTTGAGAGAGAGAGAGAGAGATAAAGAGCATACGGGGACCAGGCCATGGCGGAGTGGACTCTGAGGAGGAGGAGGAGGAGGAGGGGGAGGAGGACGAGGAGGAGGACGAGGAGGGGGAGGAGGACCAGATTATACCAAATATGCATCAACGATGCTGCAATAACCCCCCCGTCCCAAGTTCCCTCCTCACGCGTCCCTCCAGGCCTTCCTTTTAGTGGCAAGAAGTTTATCATTGAGGAACAACATTCCATGGGTCTACCATTCATGCGATACCCCGTTTTGAAAAGAACATGTCTTGCGTATTCTAGCACGTAATCTGTCAGGAAGGCGGCAGGGTATGCTCCAGTTCGAGGATGTGTTCAGCGAGATCGCCGTTTTGACAAATGGCAACCTACTATTCGTGTAAGCGTTGTACAAGTCTTCCACGTCTCGTCGTGGACTTCGAGGAAATCTCAAGCGGGATCCCCATTTTGCGAAGGAGCCGAGCTCCATCCGTGCAGCTGTTGTACACGTTACAGCTTCTGGTCTCTGAGTTGAAGGAGGTCTCAAGCGAGCGTCCAATGCTGGAACATACGAGAGTGCGCGCTGCTCGGGCAACGGCACCAGTTCGAAAAGGAGCTGCATTCCACCCGTGCAGCTTCTGTGTTTGTTCAAGCTTGTGGTCTCCGAGTCTCAAGGTGTCTCGAGCGAGAGCCCAGTGCGGAAATATACCCAGTCCTCAATGCTGTACGGAAGTGCGCGGCGCTCCGGCGACAGCCCGATCTTGAAAAGGAATCGCCCTCTCTGTTTACGTAGTGTAAGATTTTAAGACACATGTGCGCGGCGCTGAGGCGTGAGCTCCATTAAAACAACGAGCCCATCCATCCGTGTAATTGCTGCAAGCTTCCAGGACGAACTTGCGCGGCGCTGGAGCGAGATTCCCATTTTGGAAGCGGCCCCCTCCCTCTGTGTAACAGATGTAGTCGCGCGGCGTCAAGGGCAAGGCGAGAGCTCCATTTTGAAACCGGCCCCCCTACATCCGTGTAGCTGTTGCATTTTTTTGTTCAGGTGAAAGGCCTGGCCTTGTCTGCTGACACGTCTGTGGGTGCGACAGGGATAAATTTGCTATCAGGTAAAGTGTTGGAGGAGGAGAAGGATGATGATGCAGATGATGATGATGCTGATGATGATGATGCTGATGATGATGATGAGGATGAGGATGAGGATGAGGATGATGATGATGATGATGATGATGATGATGAGGATGAGGATCAGGATGAGGATGATGATGACGACGATGATGAGTATGATGCTGATTGTGATGATGATGCTGCTGCAGATGACGCTGATGATGATGCTGCGGCTGATGATGAGGACGATGACGATGACGATGATGATGATGATGATGATGATGATGATGATGATGCTGATGCTGATGCTGATGATGCTGATGCTGATGCTGATGCTGATGCTGATGCTGATGTTGATGATGATGATGATGATGATGATGATGATGATGATGACGACGATGATGATGATGATGATGATGATGATGATATGATGTTGTTGATGATGATGATGATGATGATGATGATGATGATGATGATGATGATGATGATGATGATGATGATGATGATGATGATGATGATGATGATGATGGTGCTGACGATGCAGCTGCTGATGATGGTGGTGGTGTTGGTAATGATCACGATGATGAGGAGGAGGCGGAGGAGGAGGAGGCGAAGGAAGGGTGGACGGTGCCTCGAATGAGCATGAAGAGGAGACGGAGGAGGGGGAGGAGGAGGAGGAGGAGGAGCAGCGATATGGCCCCTGACGCTCTGTCCGTACTTCACCTTCCAAGTGAATGCATCACGTGTGCCAGCTGGGACTCTTCACGTGCGTGGCAGCGTAGAGAAGAATGCACAACAAGAGGGATATAGACGGAAGAGGAGATGGAGAAGGAGAAGCAGGAGGAGGAGAAGGACGAGGGGGAGGAAGAGGACTAACGCCACAGGGTAACCTAAGGTCGGTCTAACGCAAAGAGGAGGGGGAGGAGGAGGAGGGAGGAGGAGGAGGAGGAGGAGGAGGAGGAGGAGGAGGAGGAGGAGAGGAGGAGGAGGGTGGAGGAGGAGGAGAGGAGGAGGAGGAAAAGGAACAGGAGGGAGGAGGAGGAGGTGGAGGAGGAGGCGGAGGAGGAGGAGGAGGAGGAGGCGAGGCGGAGGAGAGGAGGAGTTGGCGGCGACGGCGGCTGCGGAGGAGGAGGAGGAGGAGGAGGAGGAGAGGAGGAGGAGGAGGAGGAGGAGGAGGAGGAGTGGAAGTAGGAGATTCAGGCATCAGCGGCCACATCAGCAAGAGGCAGAGGTGGAGCCTCGACTTGAAGGGCCCGCGCAATACCGGCCCCGTGGTCGGGGGTCCTCCGAGCGGCCGCGAAGTCCGCCGCGTGCAGGTGCTCTCCGCCCTGCCGCCCAGCGCTCTCCCCAGACCGCGGGCGTGCCCGTGTACGTCCTGGTTCCTGGTCCCCGCCGCGCGGGCGTGCCTGTGTACATCCTGTGTCCTGGGACCGCGGCTGCGTGTGGCCGCTTCGCCGACTCCGCCGTGCCCTCTCCCTCCCCCCCTGCGTCCGCCCGTCTGCCTCTTCCCTCCCCCACTCCCTCCCTCCCTCCCTCCCTCCCTCCCTCCCTCCCTCCCTCCTCCTCCTCCTCCTCCTCCTCCTCCTCCTTCTCCTCCTCCTCCTCCTCCTCCTTCTCTTCGTCGTCGTCCTCCTCCTCATCCTCCTCACCCTCGTCCCTCATCATCGTTCTCGTCCTCGTCCTCGCTTTGCCCATCGTTTTTGTAGCTTTGCCCTCGGGCCTGCCTTTCTCCCCGTCGTCGTGGTTCCCGGCGCTGGCAGGCGAGCCTCACCGCGGCGAAGGAAGCCCGCAAGCGCACTGAGCTCGATGCGCAGCTGCTGGCGAACAGGTTCGGCCGGGGCCATGGGTGGGGGGGAAGCCGAGCCGAGCAGCCGCGAGCACGATCGGGAGTTGGAGCGTATGGTGGAGGAAGAAGGGGAGGTAGGCAGGCAGGGAGGTATGAGGAGGTGGTGGAGGAGGAAGAGGCAGGCAGGCAGGCAGGCAGGCGGGTGTCCTCCCGTAGAGGATTGCATGTTGGGCCCGCGGGCGCGGGCCCTTTGTCAGATGGCTGCAGTGCCGAGGAGGTGGCCGTGTCGGCTCCGCAGCGTCCATCCAGGGGAAGGACAATCTCGACCGTGGGGGCGGGAGAAGGGGCGCGAGAAGGGATGGGGGAGGGCGCTGGGACGACGAAGACGAATGCTTGAGATGATGATGATGATGATGATGATGATGATGGTGGTGATGATGATGCTGATGCTGATGCTGATGCTGATGCTGCTGATGATGATAACGAACACGCTGCTGATGATCATGATGATGATGGTGGTGATGATGATGAGGATTATGATGCTGATGATGATGATGCTGATGCTCATGTTGCTCATGATGATACTGCTGATGACTATGAACATGAATGTGAACATGATGATGCTGCTGCTGATGATGCTGATGATGATGATGCCGATGGTAGTAGTGATGATGCTGACGATGCTGATGATGATAATGCTGATGATGATCATGATGATGATGATGATGATGATGCTGATGATGATGATGATGATGATGATGATGATGATGATGATGATGATGATGATGATGATGATGATGATGATGATGATGATTATGATGATGATGATGATGATGATGATGATGATGATGCTGATGATGATGATGATGCTGGTGGTAATGACGACGATGATGATGATATGATTTATATGATGCTGTTGATGCTGCTGGTCATGATGATGACGATGCTGATGATTGTAATGATGATGACAATGACGCTTATCATGATGCTGATGATGATAAACGTTATGCTGATGATGATGGTGATGATGTATGATTGTGATGATTGTGATGATGATGCTGATGATGCTGATGCTGATGCTGCTGCTGATGATGATGTTGATTCTGATGTTGATTCTGATGATGATGATGCTGCTGCTGCTGCTGATGCAGATGCTGATGCTGATGCTGATGCTGATGCTGCTGCTGCCGATGATGAGGATGATGACGAGTAGTAGGAGGAGAGATAATGAATAGTGAGGAGGAGTAGGAGGAAGAGGAGGAACATGATGATGATGCTGATGATGATGATGCTGATGATGATGCTGATGATGATGATGATGCTGATGATGATGATGATGATGATGATGATGATGATGAAGAAGAAGAAGATGATGATGCTGATGATGATGATGATGATGATGATGATGAGGAGGAGGAGGAGGAGGAGGAGGAGGAGGAGGAGGGGGAGAGGGAGCAGGCATGGTAACGAGGAGGAGGAGGTGGAGGAGGAGGAGGAACCCTTCATCCCTCCTCTTTCCCCCTACCCACTCGAGCGCAGCGCCCGGCAGGATCGCTCTGCTGAAGCAGGAGGAGGAGAAGGCAGGGTCGCCCGCCGCGGGCGCTGGTCCTGCCCGCATCCCCCCCCCCCGTAGGGGATCGATTCTCTATTTGTCCTTGTTTTGTAGTGGGCTCTCACCCCAGACATTCCAACCCGAGCTCCATTTCTCATAGGGTCCTATCGGAGCTCCATCCATTTCCAGATCCTATTAGAGCTCTGTTCATCTCCACTTGGATCCCACTGGACCTCTATCTATCTCTATTTGTGTCCTGGTAGAGCTCCACTCATCCTGGCTAGGATCCCATCAGAGCCTGATTCATCTCTAACTGGGCCCTATCAGACCTCTGTCCATCTCTACTCGGATTCTCAGTCGGATCCAATTCGAGCTCCTGTCATCTTTAGTAGGGTCTTATGAGAGCTCCATCCATCTTTAGGAGGGTCCTATTCGAGCTCCATCCATGTCTAGTAGAATCCCATTAGGGCTCGATTCATCACTACAAGGATCTTATCAGAGCTTCATCCGCCCCTGATAGGATCCAGAAGACCTTTGTCCATCTCCATTAGGATACTTACACTTTCAAACATGATGATTTGGATCCTATAACAGTTCCATGCGTCCTTACTCGGGTCTTATCGGGCCTGTAAATATCTCTAATAGGATCAAGTTCGAAATCCATCCATTCTTGATCGGACCCTATAAGAACTCCATCCATCCTTGGTAGGACCCCATAAGAGCTCCATCCATCTCTAGTAGAATCCTATGATGCCTCTATCCATCCCTAGTAAAATCCTATGGAACCTCTGGCCATCCCTAGTAGAATTCTGCTAGACCATGTCCATCCCTATTATAATCCTATGAGACCTCCGTCCCTAATAAATCCCGTGAGACCTCTGTTCATCAACAACAGGACCCGGTGAAGCCTTTATCCATCTCCATTCGTATCTTTTTATGCCTCCATCCGTTCTTGGTAGAGCCTTATTTGACCTCCATCCATTCTTGGTATAACCCAATTGCACCTCCATCCATTCCTATAGTAGAAGCCTCTTGGACTTCACCCATCTTTGCAAGGATCTTCTGGTAGCTCCACTCGTTCTTCATAAACTCGCATTGGACCTCTATCCATAATCTCTATTCGGACCCTGTTCAAGGTCCATTCATTCCTAATCGGGCCATTGTTTATCTAAAACCCTCCCTAATGGGATCCCATTAGAGTTCCATTCTCCCCTGATAGGAGCCTTTTTTCGAGCTCCATCCATCCCTCGTAGGATCCTATTAACGCTCCATCCTTCCTACTCGGGTCCTATTTGAGCTCCATCCATCCCTAATCGGATCCACTTCGCGGAGGCAGCTGGCGGCATCGCCTCGCCAGCGCGCGAGCGTTTGGCGAAGGCAGGGCCGAGTCGACCCCTATGTGGGTTTTCGTGGATTCTTTGGCTCTTTGTTTGTGTGGGTGTGGTTGCTGGCTGCTGGCTGCTGCCCCCCCCTTCGGGGGTTGGGCACAGGAAGGCGTTGTGGCTTGTTGCTGTTGCTGTTGGGGAAAGCCAAGCGCCAGGCCCTGGGATCCCCCCCCCAAACAACCGAACACCAGCCATAGGGAGGCATTCGCCCCTCCCAGGCGGGGGGGCTGTGCCACCCAGGGGGGGCCGAAGCTCCCGCCCTGCAGGGATCCACTTCCAACAGGACCTGGCATCGCTCGGAGGTGTGTGTGTGTGTGTGTGTGTGTGTTTTCCCCGCCAAGAGCCATTGAGGAACATATTGGAGCATGTTGCGAACAGGTAAAAACACGAAACCGAGGGATGCACGGGGAATGGACGTCCGAGCGATGGCGAAAGGATCCGACAAGGATCTAATAGGGATCGTATAGCAATCTACTGGGATCCAGTAGGATTGTGCAGTTTTTTTTCCCGTCTGGTCCCGTAGGAAATCTCACCTCCCCAATGCGCACATGCACGAACGTGGGCGAACCACCATGGGATCCCACAAAGGAAGCAGGAAGGTTCGGCAGGTTGGAAGGCCCTGGTATTGCTGTTGCTGTGGCTGTGCCTGGGGGGGTCCGCATAGTGGGACGGGGCTGCCACGCGCGCTTTCGCCTCTTGAGAGAGCGGGGGAGTGACGTCGGAGAGCCGGGGCTCCCACGCGCAATATCTATTTGTTGTTGACTTTCTTTGTTCGCTTGTTTGGCTCTTTTTGTTCGTCTCCCTGTGGTGCTGAGCGCGATCTCCTACGCAGCTTTCCTGTTCCTTCTCCACAGTTGGACTGAAACACATGCATCTTTCTCTGGAGACCTCTGGACACCTCCTGGGGGACCCTCCTTCTCCACTCCTTCCTTGTCCTCCTGGAAGGTGGGGGATGAGGGGGGGAGGGGAAGGAGGGAAATGATGACAAGCAACATAATGAAGAGGTGGGGGTTGGTGTGGAGGCCGTGGAGGAGGAGGGCGAGGGGAAGGAGGATGAGGACGACGATGATGAGGAGGAGGAGAAACAGGGGATGAGTAGGAGTAGGAGGATTACGAGGAGGAGGAGGAGGAGGAGGAAGAGGCAGATGCTGATTATCATGATGATGCTGATGATGGTGATGATGATGATGATAGTGATGATGGTGATGATGATGATTCTGATGCTGATGCTGATGCTGATCCTGCTGCAACTGAAACTGCTGGTGGTGGTGATGGTGGTGGTGATGATGACGATGATGATGCTGATGATGATGATGATGATGCTGCTGCTGCTACGGCTGCTGCTGATGATGATGATGATGATGATGCTGGTGATGATGCTGGTAGTGGTGGTGATGATGCTGATAACAATGACGCGTAATCCGATGCCTGATGATGACGATGATGAGGATGCTGCTGCTGCTGATGATGATGATGAGGGTACTGATGATTATGATGCTGATGATGATGGCGATGGCGACGACGATGATGATAATGACGATGATTATGATGATGAGGATGATGCTGCTGCTGATGATGCTGATGACGATGACGATGATGATTATGATGATGATTATGATGATGATGATGATGATGATGATGATGATGTTGATGATGCTGATGATGATGATGATGACGATTATGCTGGTGATGCTGCTGCTGATGACGACGATGATGCTGATGATGCTGATGATGATTATCATGACGATTATGCTCATGCTGATGATGATGCTGATGATGATGAGCATGCTGCTTCTGCTGATGATGATGCCGACGATGCCGTTGCTGATGAGGATGATGATGATGATGAGGACGATGATCATGATGATGATCATGATGCTGGTGCTGATGCTCATGATGATGATGTTGTTTGCGATTATACTGATGATGCGATGATGGTGACGATGATGATGCTCATGATCATGCTCAGGGTGCTGCTGCTGCTGGTGATGCTGTTGGTGATGCTGATGATGATGATGATGATGACGATGGTGGTGCTTCTTCTGCTGCTACGGCTGCTCTGATGGTGATGGTGATGCTGGTGGTGGTGGTGATGATGGTTGTGATGATGATGATACAGGCGCTGCCGATACTGCTGATGATGATGATGTTGTTGATGCTGCTGCTGCTCATGATGATGATGATGGCGTTGGCGATGACGATGACGATGATGGTGATGATGATACTGATGATGATGATGGTGGTGATAATGATGATGATGATGATGATGATGATGATGATGATGATGATGATGATGATGATGATGATGATGATGATGATGATGATGATTATGTTGTTGATGATGACGTTGATGACAGCGATGGTGATGCTGCTGATTATCATGACGACCATGATGATTACCATTATTACTACTGCTTTAATCATTCTCATCTTTGTATTTTTCATCAATATCATTTTTATTATCCGCATCATGTTTATCATTATGATGATGGTGATGTTGATGGTGATGGTAGTGATGAGGGTGATTATGTTGATGATGACTGTGATGATGGTGTGGTGATGCTGACGACGATTATGACGCTGCTGCTCATGCTCATGCTCAGGCTGCTGCTGCTGCTGATGGTTTTTGATGAGGACCCGGATGATGATGATGATGATGATGATGATGATGATGATGATGATGCTGCTGATGATGATGATGATGATGATGATGATGATGATGATTATGATGATGATGATGATGATGATGATGATGCTTACGATGCTGCTGCTGATGATGGCGATGACGATGACGATGATGATGACGATGATGATGCTGATGTTGATGCTGCTGCTGATGATGATGATGATGATGGTGATGATGCTGATGCTGCTGATGATGATGATGCTGATGATGATACTGATGATGTTGATGATGC
>CAUYUJ010007750.1:42500-44672 GCA_963575745.1 Prorocentrum cordatum
GCATCTCGGGGGCCTCCTTGGGCCTCTTGGGGGCCTTTGGAGGTTTCTCGGGGGCCTCTTTGGCCGTCTCAGGGCATTTCTGGCCCGACTGACGCCGTCGGAAGCCGTCCGACTTGGGGCCCTCTTTGGGGTGCGGTGCTCCAGGGCCGACTTGGAGGCCATCGGCTTCTTGGAGACATCTTGGACCGTCTTGGGGCCCTCTTGGGACCGTGTTGGGGGGCCTCTTGGGCCGTTCTGGGGCCATCTCGGAGGCCTCTTGGGCGATCTTGGGGCTATCTTTGGGGGCTCTTGGGCCGTCTCGGGTCGTCGGAAGGCCCAAAAGAAACAAATGCGAAAATCCTTCAAAGACCAATGGACAATCAATGATTATTCGGGCCTTCCTGGAGGCCCTCTTGGAGGCCTCTTGGGTCGTCTTTTGGACCTCTTGGGGGCCTCTTGGGCCGTCTTGGGTCATCTTGGGCCGTCTTGGAGGCTTCTTGGGCGGGCCTGGAGGCATCTTGGACCCTCTTGGGCCGTCTTGGAGGCCACTTTGGACCATCTTGGGCGAACTTGTAGGCCATCTTGTCAGCCCCAGGAGCGCCCAAGAGACCCCAAGACTGCCCAAGACGCTCCCCAGACGCCCTCACATACCTCCACGACGGCCACTAGGAGTCCCACGAGGGCTCGAAGACGGCCCAAGGCCGCTCCAAGAGGGCCCAATATGGTTTCAGGACGGCCAAAGAAAAGAGGTCCTCAAGACGCTCCCAGAGGCCCCCCAGAGGAGCTCCCGGAGAAAAACGTACATATTTATCATGTGCGCTTCTTCGGTCTTCACAGCGTCCAAGACGGCCCAAGAGATCCCGAAGACCGCCCCAAGACGCCCCAACAGGCCCCCAAGACGGCCCTAGGACGGCCCAAGTGGGCTCCAAGACGGCCCACGAGAGGGTACACGCTGTTTTTTTTCACCTGCTGATGAATGTCACCATCCGCGCAGTCAGACCGAGATCTCGGCATCCCGCTCCGCAGGGCTTGAGCGCCGCGGTCTAAACCTGAGCGCACAGATGCGCGCACAACCTCGAGCCCGAGCGGTGTCGGACGCCGGCCCCTCACGCAACGACAGGTATCCCCGAACAGCCCTTGCAATGTCGGTCCCCGCGTGGTCCGTTTCCCTTGCTGGTTCCCGCTTTGTTCGCTTCCTTTGGGGTCCACGCTGGCTGTCATCTGTCGCAGATCCTTGACCTATTCTAAAGTAAACCAATTAGAAAGAGGTCTGCAGCCCGACCGGGCGGAGGATGCAGTATTTCAGAAAAGGTCTACAACCCGACTGGGCGGAGGATGCAGTGCCCACCAGGGCCCCGTTCAACTAACCGCAGACGGTGCATCATTAAACGGGCGGGAACCCCCCGTGGACAGAAATTGCTTCTTCCTCACCGGGAAAACCAAGCCCCCTGGACTCACGCGAGACGGCCCAAGAGAGGCCCCTGAAGGTCCAAAAAAGTCTTCAAGAGAGCCCCAAGAGGGCCACAGGATGTCCCCAAGAGGGTGCTGGAGGGCCCCAAGAGGGCTCCAGGACGGCCAAGGAAGGCCCAAAGACTGGTCAAAAGAGCCCCAAAAGGAAGGCCCGGAATTGCTATGTTCATTGATTTTCGCAAGGTTTTTGCGGGCCTACCAAGGCCTTAACATCAGCAGGGCTACATCCAAGACGCTCAGCAAGCGAACTTGCGCCCTTACAAAGTTCGCGCGCTTTCCGTCTCAGTGCCAAGCAGGTGACGGAAAGAGCGAGGTACGAGCGAGTGACGTTGAGTAGGAGGCGAAGCCCTAAATGGGGGGGTCCAGGAGGGGGTGCGAGGCGCAGGCGCCTGGTCTAATAGCCCGTTTCCCTCGTATTTTTTTCGAGTGAAGCGGCTCCTGGGCGGCTCCCATGGCCCGTTTCTTCCCCAGACGGGCCCAAGACAGCCCAGAGGCCCCAAAGATCGTCCCAAGACGGCCCCGGAGGCGTCCCAAACGGCCCCAAAACGGTCCAAGAGGGCCCCCAGACGGGCCCAAGACGGCCTACGAGGCCCCAAAGATCATCCCAAGACGGCCCCAGAGGCGCCCCAAAGGGGCCCAAAACGGCCCAAGATGGCCCCCAGACGGCCCCAATACGGCCAAGAGGGCCCCGAGGGCCCTAAGAGAGCCCAAGAGGGCCCCAAT
>CAUYUJ010007751.1:0-15000 GCA_963575745.1 Prorocentrum cordatum
GGCGTGATGGCACCAAGCGGAACGTGTCTTGTGCTCTGCATTGGATGTTCGCGCCGCGAGCGTGCTAGTTGCGGTCACTGCTGCCCGTGTCCTGGTGGGCTCGAGGTCCACGAGACATTCCAGATCCACAGCTGGATCGTCGATTGGTGCTGGGCTGGGAGGCTGTGGATTTGCACTAGGGGATGTGGGAGGTGTTCGACCATCATCCAAGTATTCCTCTCTCTCACCCTCCCGCATATTCATCCCTCTCCCCCGTCAGTTCTGCGAGCGAGCCTACGGTGCGCGTAGAGAGGCAGATTGGATGAGGAGGGGGAGGAGGATGATGATGAGGAGGAGGAGACACTAGCTCGAGTGCCTGGCCAGATTTCAAGGTAAAACATTCTGAGTCACCATGGCCCCTCTGGCAGTCAGCAGGGTGCGAAGTTGTGGCGCCCTGTGGCCCTGAGCAGGATCAGACGATGACGCTCATGCGAGGAGGATCGGGAGGGAAAGGGGCGGGCGCGCATGAACAAGTGCTGCGAGGCTGGCTATTTCGTGAGCGAGCCTACCAGCGAGAAGGCTATTTCGTGAGCGAGCCTACCAGCAAGAAGGCTATTTCGTGAACGATGCCACCAACAAGAAGATTGGTTGTTGGCATCGCGTGGGAGGCGACTCTGGGTCGTCGTCGGTGTCGTCGTCGTTGCCGTCGTCGTTCTCTACAAGATGCATGTCTCAACGATTGTTCCAGCCTTTCCCGCTCCCCCCCCCCCCCCCGATGTTACAAGTGTTCGTGGTTCGTGCCCCGTCCCGTGAGGCACCCCCGCATGCCATCCCTTTCCCATGCCCCCCCACCCCCATTGACTCTCCATCCCCCGTCGTAGCCAGAGAACTCCCATACCGATCCCCCGATCCTCCAATCCATCGCGATTGCCAGGTGACGGCCTGAGAGCAGCCATCGAGGCGAACACTGACCAGCTCAGGGGAGGGCCCTGCGCGCTGCCATTCCTTTTCGAGGAAAAGGTGGGAGCGTCTCTGAGAGGAGGTGTGACGAACTGTGAGAGCATCACAGGGATAGGATGAGCTAGGGGACCCAGGAGGACGGCATGGATGAGCATCAGGCGCACGCCCTCGAGCGATCGGGTGGGGAGGAGGATCAGATGTTCAGATACGTAAGAACCAGGGCGAGGAGGAGGAGGAGGAGGAGGAGGAGTAAGAAGAATATGAGGGTCGGATGAGGACCAGAATAGAGGGGGGCAGCACCTAGAATACCCTCGGGGAGGAGGGCCAGATGAGTCGATGGCGGCAAATCTAACAAGACCCTCGGGGGCCCTCTGATCTAGGACCGCCCTCGAGAGTACACATTCGATCGAGGCTTACCTTGGTCCGTGGTCGAGGGGGCACCCCTACCAAGCTCGATGGCAGCATGTTCCAATTGACACTCGGCCTCCTCATTCCGATCCGTCCATCCTTACCTCGCACTACTGGTGCAAGGGCCCGCACGGCGTGTGACCATATGCATTGCGGACGGGAGCACCATGCATTGATCTGCATTTCAGTTTCTCTTGCCTGTGCGACAGCTCGACGTCCAGTGCTGACTGCTCGAGCTGTTTGTCTAGCTGTCGGGCGAGCCCCTGCCCGAGGGGGGCACTGGCCGCAGGCGAGCGGGGAGATCGCAGTCCACGGGGGGGATCTATGGTGCTAGATGCCGAGCAAAAGAAATGTGATGCAACTAATGGGCGCACGCATACACGCGCAAGCGTACGATACATACGCAGATGCACACGTTCAGAGTTGCAGTATTGAGCATGTATGCGTGCATGTGTGTGCATGTATGCGCAGATATGTGTGGTTTCGTGCGCACGCTGCACATTAAAGCACACTGAATACATATATATATATATATATATATATATATATATATACATATACACATATATATAGATACGCACTTGTGCACGCACGTGTGTCTATGTATGTGCGCATGCGGTTTGTGCGTTGTGTCTCTGGCTGCCATGTTAAGCGAACCATGCGCGTAGAACCACGCGGGTTGGTTCGCTGTGCTCAGGCATACGCACAGACACCGTTGCATCCAGGACAGCCTTCAGTTACATCATACACACTGTTGGACATCGTGCTTGGTAACACAGGGCGAACACATCGTAGCACGTATACGCATGCACATGTACACGCGTGTAGACACTCGCGCGTAAACGCATGCGCGCGCACACGAATGCACTGCGGATGCGTGGGTCCAGAACCCAAACACAACAACGCTTAAACGCAAGCGTTGCCATGCGCAAGCGCCCAACCATGACAGGAGCAACATGCCAACCATGACATGGACAATCGACCCCTGACAGGGACAACCGAACACGCCCTGGCAGGAACACCTACCAGTCCATGGCATAACCACTAACAACACATACCATATGCTGAAAAGGGGGGCACTGCGGCTAAACCCAACAACGGCGAGACCCCAAGAAATCACAATACCCTGAACTTAGCACCCGCAATCCCTAAGACCAACCACCATGCGACCCAACGCCCCACATACACATGCGCCCTCTTCCTCTTGCACACAAGGACACCAAAACCATAACCACCCGACTGAAGCCCATTGTGCCCTGCTAGCACTAAACCCTGGAACCTCATGCACTCGGACACGACGGCGCGGAGACCACCCTGATGCCCAATACCCTAGAACCCATACGGCCCGACGTCCGTGCGACCCTACGCCACACTCGTAAACCCATGACCTAAGCCACCCGCACCTTAAAACCCTGCGTGAAAAAAAAAAAAAAAAAAAAACATGTTTGTCCGACCACCCTGGCACGCCTATATGTACGTCCCGTGCGCGCGCGCGCCGGAAGAGAGAGGGCGGGCTGGATCGGGCGGGGGGGTTGGGGGGGGGCGGACCAGCAAGGACAGGAAGGAGTGCGCGCAAGCGCAGAGTGGCGGGAGGCAGCGAGCAGCGAGCAGCGGAGGAGAGAGCTTGCCGCCCAGGTGCACCTGGGCGACACGGCATGCTGGACATGACATTGTGGATCGGCGGCATGACTTACTTTGCGGCACGTTGGACATGACGGACGTAAGTGGACAGGGGGGGCACACCCCGCCCCCCAACCTGAACCCAAACCCAGAACATACCGAGCGGGGCCGCGGGCGGGGTTAGGAGGTTTGGAGGTGCCACCGCGCCCTCCACCCCCGCCCCCCACACCCCCCCCTCCCACCCCCACACCCCCACCCCACGCTCGATTGTTGCGCGGGCCCCCCCGACCCCGCCCACCTCCCCTCACCCCCTTAGCTACAGTGGCCCAGTCGACCCCCTCGGGACATCGAGCACCCTGAATGCACACCGAAAATACCCAGACCCCGCCCCAACCACCCCCCCGAGACCGCCCCGACGACGCCCAGCCCCCTAGAACCCGCACACGAGAACCCCCAGCGCGCCCCCGCACATACCCAGAGCCCGTCCCAGACCACCCCAACCCGCCCCGATGAGGCCCAGCCCCCCAAAACCTGCGCCCGAGCGCCCTCAACGCGCACCCTGAAATAACCCGAACCCACCCCACCAGTCCCCCATCCGACCCGACGTCCCCCCGATGCGCTCGACTGCGTCTTGGCGGTGCTCTTCCGCTGTCGCGGCGCGTTTCTCATGGTTGCTACGTGCGTCTTGTTTTCTAACGTTTTCTAACGTTTTCTAATGTTTTCTAATGTTTTTCTTGTTTTTCTTGTTTTCTAACGTTTTCTAACGTTTTCTATGTAACGTTTCTCTTGTTTTTAACGTTTTTATTGTTTTCTAACGTTTTCTATGTAACGTTTTCTAACGTTTTTCTTGTTTTTCTTGTTTTCTAACGTTTTTCTTGTTTTTAACGTTTTTATTGTTTTCTAACGTTTTCTAATGTTTTCTATGTAACGTTTTCTAACGTTTTTCTTGTTTTTCTTGTTTTCTAACGTTTTCTAACGTTTTCTATATAACATTTTCTAACGTTTTCTAACGTTTTTCTTGTTTTTCTTGTTTCCTAACGTTTTCTAATGTTTTCTAACGTTTTCTAACGTTTTCTAACGTTTTCTATGCCACGCGCGCCCTACCCCGCCCTCCGCGGGCGCTCGGGAAGGGCGTCGACGCCGCCGCAGGGGGCGCGGTGGGGGCGCTCAAGGGGTCCAAAGCGGTCCGCGGGCCACCGCGAGTGCGACCGCGCCTTGGCACCGCGCTCACGGGGCGGTCGCGGAGGGCGTCGAACCCCCCCGCCCCGCCACCTGCGCGATCGCGCGATGCACACCGCGGGGCACCTGATGCCCCGCCAGGCTATCGACCCCTGACGGATGCCCGCGGGGCAATTCACCTACTGCTTGACCACCCGCGCGGCCCCCCTGCCAACCCCCCCCAGGGCCCATGGCCCTAGGCCAGCCGCGCCAATCCCCCTCGAGGCGTATACACGTGACCCCAACCAGTCCCCTGCGCGCGCACTGCGCCTTGGATGCACGGCGCTGGCCCCCGCGCCGCCCCCGCAACGCTGCAGGCTCGCGGACCCATGTCTGAATATGTGTATATATATATATATATATATATATATATATATGTGTGTATACATACAAACATACACGTACACGCAGCACGGCGCCCTCAGGTGAAATATGACGTGGGGGGATAGGTGAGGGAGGGGGCGCGGTGGGTGACAACGGTTCCGCGTGAGATACCCCCTCCCATGCCCAGGGTTCCCCAACCCCCATCTCGAACCCGCCCTAAGGGGGGACCCCCATATACCATCGCCTGTCATGCGCGCGCGTGCTTCGCATGGTTGGCCATTGCGCCGTGCGTCTGCGCCCCCCAGGGCAGCGCGCTGCAGGCGACGGGGAGATCGCGCGCGGACCCATGTCTGAATATTGCAAAAAAAAAAAAATGGGGATGGGAGAAGAGGGTTATAGGACGCAGTGTGAGGTGGATGGGGGGGAGGAAGGTGCATGGCGTGTCAGCAGAGCATGTCTGAATATTGCAGCTTCGGTCCGACCCAGGACGTCCCAGCGTGGGTTCTGGACTTGGCCCAGATCTAGACTTTGCGTGCGGCCTGTTCAGGGGCCAGGCCTCACGAGCGCATGCGTGGAAGGGGAGGGGAGGCGATGGCGCCGAAAAAGAAGATGTCGGCCGAGGAGAAGAAGGCGCGGGCGAAGGCCCGCAGGAGCGACCCGAAGAACAAGGAACACGAGAACGAGCTCCAGCGCCTACGGTGGGAAGGGGGGGAGGAGGGCGAGGCGAAGGAGGACGGGGATGATGAAGACAACACAACCACCGACGACGAGGGGGAGAGTGCGGAGAAGGAGGGAGGGGCGGGTGGGGAGGGGGATGAGGACGAAAGGAACAAACACACCGACCTCGAGGGGCACGGAAGGGCAGGACGATGGAGGAGGAATAGAAGGAGGAGGGGGATGGGGGAGGAGGAAGATGAGGAGGAGGAAGAGAAGGATGAGAAAGAGGAGGAGGAGGAAGAGGAGGAGGAGGAGGGGAAGAACACTGAGCGGAGGAGGGATGAGGAGTACGAGGAGGACGAGGTGGAACGAGAAAGAGGGATGAATAGGATGAGGACGACCAGGAACTCGGTATAGCAAGTCTAGATATGAACATAATGGCTTGGGGCAGGACCCACATGAACGCGCAGAAGAACAAAGCCCAGATCAAGAAGGAGTTCAAGGCCATGAACGCCCGCAAGAAGGAGGAGTTCCTCAAGACCTGGCAGACCACGGGCACCCCGTGCGGGATGCCAGGAACGAGTAGGGATGAGGAGGAACAGGAGGAGGCGGAGGAGGAGGAGGAGGAGGAGGAGGAGGAGAAGGGGGAGGGAGGACAGGAGGCGGAATAGGAAAGGGAAGTAGAAACAAGAGGACGATGGATGAGGAGGTGGAGGAGGAGGAGGGGTCAGGAGGAGGGAGGAAGAGGGGAGGAGGAGGAGGGGGAGGAGGAGGGGGAGGGGGCGGAGGGGGAGGAGGATGAGGAGGAGGAAGAAGAAAATGAGGATGATGAGGAGGGGGAGGAGGAGGGGGCGAGGAGGAAGGGGAGGAGGACGAGGAGCTGGCGGAGGAGGATGAGCGAGGAACATAATGAATGCACGGGGAGGGTCGTCAATGCTTCCAGTGTGCAGACACCTCGAATGATACATATCACTAGCAATCAATGTCAATGGTGCTGCATCGACTCGGCGGCATCGCCACCCGTTGGATCGAGGTACGTTCGAGCACGCACAGTGCAACAAAATCGAATCGAAGACCAATGTCGAGAAGGATTCCGAGATTGATCAGTGGCATAGTTTCGACGGCCTCCTGGAGTTGTTCGGCTGGCGGCCCGAGAATGCGAAGACCGACTATGGCTTGCGGGCACTTTGATTTACTGTTTTGTTCCGCGCCTCCCGTGCTTGGAATGAAGAGGGGTGCTGATGAGGGCCCCGTCGGGAAAATTAAACAGAAGATGAGGATTGAAGGAATGAGGCGACGATGGGGACACGAGGAAAACAGTGTGAGATACGAGGCGGAGGAGGGACGAGGAGGAGGGGGATGAGGACTAGCAGATGAGGATGCGACCGGCAGCGCAGATTGTCAGTAGCGTGGGGCCGAGAGCAGATCGAGACCGCCAAGGGGGGCTGCGAAACTATGAACAACTCTCCAGGGCGGAGGCCCGCGCGAAGGCTGTCAAGGCGAACTGCGAGGCTCTGAAGAAGACCCACATCAAAGAGGGGAGGGGGGTGTGCTCATGCCCCAGACAGTTCGGACACAGCCTCTCGAGCAACTAATGCCCCATCCAGTGCCAGCATGTATCTAACCAAGAAGGCGAGGGCGGATAAGGGAGGACAATGCGTCTAGGGAGGAGGTGAGGGGGATCAGGATGCCAGGCAGGGAATGGGGGAAACGAGGAGCCCAGGGAAGGGGAGGAATGAGTCTAGGGACGGGACGCTCCAGCGATGGCAAACAGATCGGCGGGGCAGACTGACAAGCAAACTGGCGACACGCTGTACAGGCGCATCACCGAGCATGGCGAGCGGAGCCAAGCGCGCCCCGCTGGGGCGGAAGGGAGATGAGGATGAGGATGATGTGGTCAGGTGGTGTGTATTGTGGGCAGGGGTCTCCGTTGGTGCACAACGCCATGTCTGGTCGAGCAGGCTGCGCAAGTGGTTTGTCGGCGGGTCGTTCCAAGTGTTCGCGAATCGGTGAACTCAGGGGTCACTCAGGTGAGCTCGCACATTATCCAGCTCAGTTGCGCGCCACAAGGAGTAGGGAGAGGACGAGGAGGAGCTTGATGTGGGAGCAGGAGGAGGAGGAGGAGGAAAAGGAGAAGGAGGAGGAGGGGGCGGAGGAGCAGGATGAGGAGCAGGAGGAGGCCCCTGACTCGAGAAGTAGTCGCTGTGTCCCACCCTCGCCAGGCCCACGAGAAGAAGATCGAGACCCGCCTGACGGGCGCGCTCATGCCCCTGGAGTCCAGCGGCAGCGCGGGCTCTGGCCAAGCACCGCTGGCGCTGCAGGGCGCTGCGAAGGCGCACACTGCGAAGAAGGTTGGACAGGGGCTCGCTCCTCTCATCTACCCCGCTTCTCTCTCTATGCCTCTATGTCTCTACGACACCCTCTCTCTCTCGATCTCTCTCTCTCTCTTGCTCTCTCTTTCTCTCGCTCTCTCTCTCTCTCTCTCTCTCTCTCTCTCTCTCTCTCTCTCTCTCTCTCTCTCTCTCTCTCTCTCTCTCTCTCTCTCTCCTCTCTTCTCTCATCGCTTTTTGTCTTCTCTCTCTCTCTCTCTCTCTCCTTCTCTCTCTACTCTCTCTCTCTCTCTCTCTCTCTCTCTCTCTCTCTCTCTCTCTCTCTCTCTCTCTCTCTCTCTCTCTCTCTCTCTCTCTCTCTCTCTCTCTCTCTCTCTCTCTCCCCCGTCCACCCCTGCACCTCGCATGCAAGAGCGGCGCCCACGGTTGGTTGCCGCGGATGGGCGCTGCGTGGAGGCAGGGTGACAGACCGTCGGTTGCGTCGTACACTGGGAAGTGGGGGTGAAGATCGAAGGCTGCCCCCAGTCCGACTCCTCCTACACGCACTCGAGTTCCGAGTCCGAGGAGGAACGAAGGGGGGGACATGGGAGAAGGAGGCGAGGGCGACACTGATCTCTTGCATGTGCTCGACAGACGAGGTGAGAGAGGGGTCAGGGGAGCGAGAGAAATAAGCGGGACATGAGGAGATCGAAGACTGACTCGTCGACTTGATTAGGGGTGATGGGAACGGCGAGTAATGAGGGAAAATACGGGTGGCGTGCCCAGGAGGCCCAGACCACCAAGACGTCGACCACTCCCGACAAGGAGGTTACCTCGTACCCAGAGGCTCTCGGCGAGACAGCGAGCTTGCTGGCGCTGCTCGACGGGCTGAGCGTGAGGGGAGGAGGGGTCGTGTTGCCCTTCCTTCCCTGATGACCCCCTTCACTCCCCCCCTCCCTCCCTCCCCCCCTCCCTCCCTGGTCCCTGCTCCGCCCCCTCCCTCCCCCCCACCCTCTCTCCGTCCGCTCTTCCCTCCCTCCCCCACCTCGCTCCCTGCACCCAGCTCGTGCGGAGTCGCCAGGGTGCATGCGTCTCCGATTTCGTCGGTTCCTCGATCGTTGCCACTGTGGCGTCACGAGCGATATCGATGGTAGGGGGCTCGCCTTGGCAATGCGATCGCTTGGGTTGCAGCGACAGGAGTGGCGTCGCAAGGCGGATGGAGATTGCAAAGCTGATGAGAGACAACAAGGAACATCAACGGTGATATCCGAATCCAGCAAGGATGACGATAATGATGGGGAGGAACAGCAACAGACGAAGGATTAGGATAATGAGGAGGAGGATGAGGACGAGGACGAGGACGAGGATGATGAGGAGTAGGAGGAGGATGATGATGATGATGAGGAGGAGGAGGAGGCTGAGGAGGATCATGAGGATGGGGATGAGGTGGAGGATGAGGAGGATGAGGATGATGAGGCCCCAGAGGCTCCAGGGCAGCAGCAGCCAGGATGAGGGTGATGAACGACATCAGGGGAGGTCAAAGAGCACCCGTGGCTGAAGCCCTTCGAGGCCAGCATCTCGGAGAACAAAAAGAAGCTCGCCGAGATCAGAGACTTCGTCATCGCGAATCTTCAGGGCAAGTCAGCCCTTCCGCTCTCGCGCGCATGTTGCAAGATAAGGAGCATCAGCAGCAACGAGGAGGAGAAGGAGAATGAGCAGCAGCGAGGATGAGGATGGTGGATCAACAGCAGGAGGAGCAAGAGGAGCAGGAGAATCAGCAGCAGCAACTGAGGAGGAGCGCGACTGGACGGCTAAGGTTAGGCCGATCCGACCCTAGCCAAAACCTTGGGGTACCATCCGAACGATCTCTGTTCTCAACACCTGACTCGAAGCCCCCTCCTTCAGGAGGCAATTGCAGCAAGAAGAAGTAGAGGGAGGAGAGGCACGCCACTGAAGAGAATAATGAGGAGGAGGAGGATGAAGATGATGAGTACAAGATGGCATGGGCGAAGGAAAGTACGAAGGAGGCGGTACCGCGACTGACAATGTGTTAGGGCTGTGCGCCAGGTCGGGCGACGTGAAGAAGTATACCATTCCCAGCATCAACAGCAAGCTGGCCGAGGCGCGCGGGGCCGGATTGGGAGCGGCCCCAGCGATGTTGACAAGATCACTTCGAAGGATCAGGAGGAACAGTAGGATGAGGAGGAGGAGAATGAGGGCGAGGAAAGGGAGGAGCAGCAGCAGGAAAAAGCAGCAGCAGCAGGAACAACACCAGGAGGGGCAGCAGGAACGGCATGAGGATCAGCAGCAGGATGTACAGGAGCAGCACCCCTAGTTTTACTCAGCTTCGTTATTTGTCCACGTGGATTGCCCTTGTGCTTCATCCGCCTGGGCTGGAGGCGCGCGCGTGCTACGCGAACAGCACGGAGGTCAAGACGAGCATGGGCGCGGCTGCTGCCAACCTGGGCGTCTAGGGCGCATGCTTGCCCCGAATGCCGCAGGGGGCATGTGCGTGGGGGAGAATGGGAGAGAGGATGAGAGGGGAGGCATCGATGGAGGGAAGGATCGATAGAGAGACGACCTCGGGGCGAGTGCGCTGCGAGCAGCGCCACTTCTCGTGCAGAGAGCAACAATGCTCAGACGTGCACGATTTTTAGACCATGGATGCGGTTTCAGATCCATGTCAGGTCGTCCAGTTAGGTGCCCGCGGCAAGAGACAGAGAGCAAGGCGGTGCGATCGACGAGGCGCCGCGCTCGAGCGTGAGAAAGCAGGCGCGCGCAATCAGCGACGAGAGCACGCGTGGCAGCAGACATGCATTCGCACGTCAGTCAACGAGATGAGGAAAATGGAGGGAGGGAAAGCGTAACATGGAAGATGAAAAAGAAACGCTGGCACGGGTAGCGGCAGGGAGATTTAGGGCGGGAGGGCAGGAAGGTAGACGCAAAGCATTCAGATCAGCATGTTGAGATTGTGTGCGTCGATTCGGGGCCCCCTGAGAATGCAATGGACAGTGGCGCCATTTGGGATCGCGTTATACCCAATTCGCACCTATAGGAGCATGGGAACTGCATTAGAAAATGGCGCGCAGCCCGCGAGCAAGCGACAGCAGTGGTTGATTCAGGATAGGCCCCATAGGTTTCTTCAGATCGACGTGTGTTTAGTAGAAGCCACTCGCCTTAGTTTCCCCTATAGGTGAATCCATCGGCCGTAGCGTTCTAGCCACTTTGGCTCCAGCGAGTGTGCAACGTATCCGACCTCGTTGGTTCTGAGTGCACACTTGCCGCGATGGCCGCGCGAGCAGCTGCCGTGCAGATGATGGCGGACAGCCAACCCTCGTCAGCAGGAATGCCGCGGCCGATGGATTTGCATCCCCAGGTAGGCTTGGCAAACTGCGCGCCCACGTAGTTGCCCCATGTGAGGTGGAGGGGCGGGGTGTGTGGGTGGGTGGGTGGGTTGGTGGTGGGGTGGGTGGTGGGGGTGGTGTGGGGGGGGGGGGGGGGGGGGGGGGGGGGGGGGGGGGGGGGGGGGGGGGATGTGGTGGTGGGGTGGTGGGTGGGGTGGTGTGTGTGTGTGTGGGGGGAGGGGGGGGGGGGGGGGGTGGGGGGGGGTGATGGATGGCAGGGGGGCTGGATTCGGTCACGGTGCACCCCCCCAAGAAGAGTGGGGCATCTGCGTGGGGGAGGGGTGCGATTTTGCCGAGCCAAACCTTGACGCAGGGCGGCCCCGAGTTCGACGGAGGAGCTGGACTTCGGAAGTACTTGCTGAACAGGTGGAAGGAAGGGGAGCTCACGAGCAAGGATAAATGGCTGAACGCACCACCCTGACATAAGCCATTCGGATGATGGTAGAAGTATTATCAGAGGTACGGGAGGGAGAGGGGGGAGGTCGGGGAAGGGATAGGTAGGGGAAGGAAGGCAGCGACAGCGGAGGGGGGAGAGGGCAGAAGAGGAAAGAAACCACCAGAGAGAGAGAGATAGAGAGAGAGACTATGACAAGCCAGTGCTCGGGCGTGGTCGTGTTCAGCCATTAGGACGTCTGCACGATCGCGTTTCACACGATGAAATCTGGCGGGACAGGCGTGGGAGACCTGGCATTGGACCCAGAATCGACCCATCATACGGAGCACATCCGCAATGCATTGCATTTGAACAGTCGGGAGCAATTGTACTCAACGCTGGTTCCAGTGTGGGACAAGGCCACAGAGGCACGTGTGGCAATTGACTTTCCTTTCTCGCTTCCACGCGAATGTTTTGCAGCCAGCTACTCGGAGAACCCTGAAGACTTCAACATGCAGAGAGTGGGTCCAAATGAAATCCCACAGCAGTACGAGACCCATCCTGTCACAACTGAGCATGGGAACCTGTCATTCCCAATCGGGTTTTACAGCGACGGCGTGCCTATTTCAAAAAAGACACGTTTCTGTGTTTTTACTGGAGCAATATAAAATCTCAGCGTCGACATTTGATCACAGCAGTACGTAAGTCCGACTGCTGCAGCTGCGGCTGCTTAGGTGCCTGTACGTTAGGCGCTATAATGAGGGTAATCGTATGGAGCTTGAACATCCTGGCTGGCGGCGTCTTCCCATCAACGGATCACGACAACAATCCTTTCACATCTGCTGACCGTGAACTCAAGAGAGGTTTGTACATCGCCAACGGTCTCCGCGGAGCCTTGGTTGAATACAGAGCCGACCTGTTAGAATTTCAGCAAGCTTTGGGGGTAAAGAGATGGGACAACGTGCAGCACCCTTGTTTTTTTTGCGATTGTAGGAAGTCGGAACTTCATAACTATCCACGCTCTCGTGCTGAATGCACGTGGAGAGAAAAAGGCGCAGCCACGTATGATAACATGGTTCGCTCCTGCATCAGAACAGTCCGAATCACGAGCAAGAGACAGTTGGAGATCCTACTTGACTGCATGAGGCACGACCCCGATATCGGTGGGTACGGAACATGGCGCTCGTGCCCCGACTTAGGGCTACCCTCTGGCTGGCGTTTGGTTCAGACAGGCCCCGTCACTGATACATACAAAGTTATGGAAATCCCGTGTTCGGCCGAAGAGCCTGCCGAGCTTACCTTTTTCGACAGTGGCAATCAGATCGGCCTCAATTTCATCGCTCCCATATTCTCCGTCCTGGGATTTACGATAGACATGGTGGCATTAGACATCATGCATGTAGTTGACTTAGGAATTAGCCAATACCTCTGTGGAGCAGTATTGACCATTCTCGTGGAAGGAAATTGTGCCAACAGCCAGAAACGTACTGCAGTTCTCAGGCGCAAGGATAACATAATATTTCTTCGCCGCCGCTTGAGGGCATACTATATAGCAAACAGAACGGTTCTCAAGAGAGGACAAATGTCTCAAATCTTTCGTCTTTCCCTCAAGATGCTCGGGCCTGTGCACGACCCCCGTCTCCGTGCGAAGGCAGCGGAGACGCGACAACTGGTCGGTCTTTTACCTGACTTGTGTCGCGAGCACTCACGTCTCTTCACTGGCCTTGCCGTTTACTTACCGCACTGTTGCACTCAGCTGTTAAAGTTCCAGAACATAGTTGCTGCGAACCCTCGGCGGTTGTCCCAGGAAGCCCAAAGGGATCTTGAGGATTCCGCTTTTGCGTTCGTGCACTGTTGGAAGAGAGCGGGTGGACACGTGGTGTTCAAACACCACGTGTTCCTCCATCTCGTGCTCCGCGCGCGCGTGATGGGGAATCCCCGCAGGTACTGGACGTACCTGGACGAGGGGGAGAACCGCGCGATGGCTTCCATCGCGCGTTCTCTCCACCACGGGTCCAATTTTTATTTCAGTTTTTTGGAGAAGGCCGTGCCAGACTTGTTCTGAGGTGCCGTGCAAAACGCCCGCCAGATTTCATCGCGTGGGGGAGCAGGGAAGCGAGCGAGCGAGCGGGGTGCGCGCCTTGGAACTGCCAGGGGGCGGGCGGGTGCCACCCGCTCCGGCTGCAGGAAGAAGGGAAAGAGGGAGGAGGGAGGAAGGAGGGAGGTGGGAGGCAGGAAAGAGGAGGCAGGAGGGAGGGAAGGCACCGCCAGGCTGGTGACTGGACTGCTGGATCCGCTCCGGCCTGCAGGCCCTCTTATCAGGGGGAAGGCGTTTCATCATCCCCTTCCCTCCCGTTGTCCCTCTCCTCGAACCTCTCTCCCCCCCCCTCGGCCTCTCGGGCCCCTCGGGATCGATTCCCTCGAGAGAGCGCGTCGGCCGAGCCCCTTGGGAGCAATGCCGTCGGATGACTCCAAGGGGGGAGCCCCATGGCACTCCATGTTCTGGATGACTGCTGGGACCCGCAAGTATACGTTCATGTATGTATAGCGATAAATGATACATCTATAAATACATGCATGCCAACAAATACATACACACAGCGACACATGAGGAAGCCAGTACACAACTCACACAACACATCAATAAACACATACAGACATAAACATGCAAGTTAACCCATACATACACAAAACACGTAAACATACAAACAGCTCAACACTAACATGCAGTACATACGTTAAAACATCCACGCATAACTGGACACATAACTAAACACATGCATACCTAATCCAAAATAACATGTAGACATGGATAAATAGATACATCAGCACATACATAAACAAATCAATGCATACATGCATACATAAACACATCAATGCAACCACATCAATACATGTATGCATACATACATCACTAAACACATACATGAATAAACACTTAAACCAACACAAACAAGTACAGGTAAGTGCACGCATGTGTGTATACATATACATATATATATAGACATATGTATAAGAGCATTGGGGTCCTTGGCCCATGGCCCTGGCGGGCCTTCCAATCCAGCGCCTGTTCATTGGCAGCTGTGCGCAAAAAAATATGGTGGGCACAGCGCCCAGGGCCCTGGGTGCCCTAAAAAAACACATTTCAACTTCGCTGGCGTTACGGAGGCGTCAACCATAAGATGATGATGTGGTTCAGCGCCGAGAGCCCGCACCCCTTTTCGAAGAAATATGCCATCAATGAATACTCCTCCTGTCGGACTCCTCGGCCGCGCAACTATACATATGCACATATCCTGGGAATTGTGGGTCGCCAGGTGGCTGTTGCCAAACCGCGGGTCGAATGAAAAATAAGATGCCCCTTTTAAACATGGCATCCTCCATCGATGTTCTTTCGGCCTGGGCTTCCCCGCTGGCGCGGAACTGGGTGGGAGGTCACCGAAGACTGGTGGTGAACTGGGGCCAGAGGGCGGGAGCAGTGCCGAGCGTGCGCGCACGTGGCGGCACGCACCTGCAACCTGCCTCTCCCCCTCGTTTTCCCCCTTCCCCCTCCTCGGCCCTCCTCCTCATGAGCCTCCTCCTCTTCCTCCTCCTTCTCCTCCTCCTCCTCTTTCCCTCGCCTGCTCTCCATCCTCCCCCCCCCTCCCGCCCCACCCCTCCCTGACAAGTGTACGCAAATTCAAAGTGTGATCCTCCACCACCCTCCTCGTCCACCACCCTCCTCCTCCTCCTCCTCCTCCTCTTCTTC
>CAUYUJ010007751.1:20000-37500 GCA_963575745.1 Prorocentrum cordatum
AGTAGGGCCTGCTCCCGAGGCCCCTGAGCACGCCGATCTCGGCGAGCGCATGGATGCCCTCTTGGAGCCCTGGAGGTGGAGGGGGGCTCTCGCCTACCCTCTGGCCCAGAGAAGGCCGCTCTTCAGATTGTTTTGGATGGGGTCTATGGGGAATGGTGCGATCGTGCTTGGAAGGAGCTCGAAGGGGCCCTGCAGTGCTACCCTGACGGACTCCGTGGAGGTTCTGAATGCACCGCTGCCTATACCTTTGGGGGATCTCTTATGTATTAGAAGGTCACCTACAAAGGGCCCCTACAGAGCACTCCGTTGGCTTGCCCGTCGCGCACACGAACTTTATTCATTGGTATATAGCTGTAACTATCTTACACAACCAGATGATTTCAGATCTCTGGTGAATTCTACTTTTGAGTCTACTGTCTCTGGAGGGATAATTAACTATCACTATCCTGGTGGGAAGTCTCTCTGGCTTGGGTTCCTCCAAGCTGCTCTGGTGCCTCTACGACGCACTGGTTTCATTTGGCGTGCAGAGCTCGTTGCCGAGTCATTATTTTCTCTATGCCAGTTTGCAAATGCGAATGCCGAAGCCTGTTTGCCCAGGGAGCGCAAGGACCGCGCCTAGAAGTGGAAAGACCGGTGCACGGAGGCGCTCGCAGGGGGGGCCAAGTGGGCCCATGCCTGCACGAAGGCTGCGGAGGCTAGGCGCCAGGACATCGTTGCCACTGACAGTGGCAACCACACTTCATGCTTGACTGCTCAGATGGAGGGGGAGGTTACTTCATGGTCGCAGGCATGGGGGAAGGAGGGGCGCGATCCTTGTCAGATCCTGGGCTGGCATGAAGACGTGGTCTTCCCAAAGGCCCCAGACGTGGACGAGGTGGTAGCCCTGGGCAAGAGTTCTAAGAGATCAACGATGGCTGCAGCTGGCTTTCACCCACGCCACTATCATCTTCTTCGCAGACCAGCAGCAGCTCTGCTGGGGCAATTTATGTGCCTCATGACGGTGATCGGAGCAGCCCCCTCTTGGATGCGCGCTCTCCAGATAACACTTTTTTTCGGATGCCTGTAGTTGGGCGTCGTCCCATTGGGTTCTTCCGGCCGGTGATCCGGATGACCTCGAGGTGGCATTCCATGGGGCGTAAAAACTGGGAGAAGCGCGCCCAGGACCGAGGAGTTTTCTCCATGGCGCCGCCCAGGAGCCCAGCAGCTACTGTTTGGAGACAGACGGTCGGTGGACATCTAGCTGTAGGGGGGAAGGAACACGTGCTATCGCTATTGGGGGACCTCAAATAATGCTGTGAACATGTGCAACATCCACAGCTAGTTCGCACGGCTATAGAATGGAAGTTTCCTCTACACTCTTTAAGGTTTGCACTGCGTGCATATGGGTGGAGGAGGATTCTCTGCATGGGTGGGATGGTTTCTGACCCCGTTGAGCCTGGGCAGGGGATAGTTGCGGGGGGCAGCGCAGCCACAGTTGAGATAAAGTGTTACTGCATGCCCGGCGTGAATGCCTACCTAGAGCAAGGTTTTACCCCATGCCCTGGCCGTTCATTTACGCGATTTCGGTCTCAATGAGTATAGCGATTATATTGCGAACTGTGTCCAGAACATGGGCGTGGCCTTAGCTTTCTTGGTGGGTAACCTCTCCAGCCTCTTCGACCTCATCTTCTCTCTCAAAAAGTTCTGCTTGAGTGGAACTAGTTCGGCATTGGTGCGTGCGGCGCTCGCTGGGCTGGGCAAGCACGCGGGTGCTTACGATCCTGCGATCACCAACCTGGGAGTGGCCTTTGCCCCAGGTAAGCGTCGGAAGGTGGGGAAGGGCAAACGCGAAAAGAAGGGGGGGGTGGGCCAAGGGCAAAAGACGTCTTTATAATATCGCATCACTTCGGAATCCTAAGAGATCCAGTGCCAAGGTGTGGTTTTGCGGTGTGAAACCTGCCACGACGTACGGGGGGGAGGCGGCGGGATGGTCGCCAGCCGGGATACGGCGACTTCGATCTCAGGCAGGAGCCCTCCTTGGCCTCACGAGCTGTGGGGCAGACCTCGAACTGGCCTTTTCTCTTGAGCCTGGGAAGGATCCGCTTCGCCATGCAGGTGCTACGCTGGCAAGGTACGCCAGGGGGTTCTGGCTGACCACGTCACAGGAGCACAGACAAGGTGATTGTCTGACGGTGGGCGAGCTGGCCAGAATTATACCCATCATTCAGAACCATCTGGAGGCGCACCCTAGAAGGTCTTTGGACTTCAGAGCTCTGGGGCCTGTGGGGGATATGCTTCAATGGATGATGAAAGCAAATTGGGAAGTTGTGGGTTCTGGGCATTTCGAGATGAGAGACGGGGGCCCCCTCATCCTCACGGTCACGCCCTACTGTCAAGTATCTAAGTACTTCATGCGCGCGACATTAGTAAGCAGTTTATCTCGGAGCGCATGGAGAAATATTTAGGCGATAGTGAGAGCGAACGTGCGTTGGAGGTCCTGGAAAGGGGGCGGAAGGGGGCTCTGGGTCGAACCGCCGATGGGGCTCCTGGAGATCTAAACCGCCCAAGTGGATTCGCCGCTGCATAAACAGAGTTTTTTTTTTCCGTTCGTGCGTCACTGCGAGCACCCTGCATCGATGGGGATATCAGGTATCACCTATGTGCCCTTTCTGCCGCAGCGAACAGATTGGGCACGTAGATTCTGGATGGCATCGTCTCGATCAGTGTGCAGGTCTGCAGGGGCGCAGACCAAAGTTTCTGTCGGATGAATTGGCCAAGCGTGGTCTTGAGGCTGGACCCGACGACCCGCTGCCGACCCCTGCGGGCATTGTACCGCGCGCTTGGGATGGGGACGTTAAGTATGTGAACGCGGAGGGGGACTCTTGTGAGAGAATTTACTTCACTAAGGATATGCATATCTACTCTAATGGATCCTGTATGGGGCCCACTCTACCTATTGCAAGATCAGGGTGGGCTGTTATAACAGTTACTGGGGAATGATAATCCCGGCAGGCGGCTTTCGGGAACTTGCCGGGCTTCCTCCCCCAGAGCGCGGTCTTGGCAGAAGTCTATGCACTTTTACAAGCGCTTGAGCACCTGTCTGGAGAAGAACCAGATATTGTATTCACGGTCCACGTGGACTGCAAGAGCCTCTTCAGCGGTGCAGAGAACAGTTTCACGGCGACTTCAGGCGCCACGCCGCTCTCAGAGGTCTGGAGAGCCCTGTTTCAGAGACGTTACCCAGCGTGGCGTCTACAAAAAGTTCAGGCACACATCACAGATGAGTCCCTCGCAGCCATTTCGAGAAGGCATAAGCGAGGGAATGATAAACCTGACGAGCATGCCCGTGATGGAGTACACTCGCATCCAGATGTCTTGGGAAATCGATTCAGATATGAGACGGCTGCCGCCGAATGGAATGAGATTGCCATGCCTGTAGCTAGTTTCCTGTCGGATCTACCGCCAGCCAAGGAGTTGTTCGGTAAGCTAAGTAGGGGCCCCGCTCCCCCGAAGCGGAAGGTCCTCCCCAGTGGCCGTGCACACAGAGTGTTGTGGAACGGGTGCCGTTGGAGGTGTGTCCAGTGCGCCAGGTGCTTTAATGATAACAGAGCCCCTGATAGGTGTACTGTTCTCCCCCCAGCCCTCAAGAGGCTGGCTGAGATCCCGCTAGACCGCCCTCATAAGTTACATGTGTGTCGGGTGGTCGAAACAGGTTTGCCCATAGTGTTTTGTATGCGTTGCGGGGCTTATACGTCTGGGCTTCCGAGAAAGCTTGGGGGGCCCTGTGAAAAGATTCTCGTGCAGCAAAGGCGCCAAACATTAAATGGTCGACCTCCCTGGCCTAAGGGCCAGCATGTGTCACACCCTTGGCCACTTACCCCCGATTGCCCCAAAGGGGGAGAGTGGTAGGAACAGCTCTATGGCAGGAGGTGATAGTGTTGTCAGTCGGCCTGCTGAATGCTCGGATGCGTGTTTCGGTCTGGGGGAAAACAGTTGCGAGTCCTTTTCCCTGGCCCTGGAAGGCGATTTCTGGCCCTCGTGGCTCCGTCGTCCAGGCTGCTGAGAAGAGGTGCGTTGTTGCTGTGTGCCCTCTTGCTTCATGTTCCGCAGCCCTTTCGTTCCTGGAATGGTGGGGTCAAGAGAGAGCCACTGGAAAAGGAGGAGGAGGAGGCGGAGGAGGCGGAGGAGGAGGAGGAGGCGGAGGAGGAGGAAGAGGAGGAGGAGGAGGAGGCGGAGGCGGAGGCGGAGGCGGAGGAGGAGGAGGAGGAGGAGGATGAGGAGGGGACGGAGAAAGAGGAGGAGAAGGAGGAGGAAGAGGAGGAGCAGGAGGAGGAGGAGGAGCGAGGGGTGATGTAACAAGCTCTCAACGCCAAGGCTCCAGTACGAACGGTTGTGTGAATAATTGCGGCTCATTTGTTTGAGGCGTTCTTTCCGTTTCCGTGCCGGCCCAGGTCGCAGCCCCCCACGGGTGGCGACGTCGAATCGGAATCTGCGTAGGGCGTCGCTCCGCTGGACACCCCAGCAGCGATTGAAAATGTCGACAGTTTCACAGATCGCAGCCCCCCAGGGACGGCGAGGTATAATCTGAATCTGCGTGGGGCGTCACTCCGCTGGCCATCCCAGCAGCCCTCGAAAGTGGCGACTGTTTCACAGATCGCAGCCCGAAGATAGGAGGAGGGACGAGAGGAAGAGGCGGGAGGAGGAAGACGACGCGACCGCAGTGCTCTTATCATAACGAGTAACCAACGCAGGAGGGTGGGGAAAATAAAGCTTCAAAGGAATAGTCAAGCGCGAAAGTGGCGGAGGGCAGGCCACGGGCGCACTTGTGCGATGGAGGCCGCGGGACACAAGACAATTCCGCGACAATCGCTGCCATGCCTCAGGGCCCCACTCTCCTTTGAACTCAGCGAAACGTGTTTCTAAAAACTCGGCGCGGGCGGATGCCTCGCCCTGCTCGGGCCAACTTGCAAACGAATTTGCGCAAGGCTGCGCTGTCAGGCGCTGGCCTTTGAACAGGGCACCCGGTTCACAAAGCAGCTTCGACTATCACACCCCAAATCATGATTGCGTTCTTTTTTTCACAGCAGCATGCAGCACGGCGGGGAGATCTTGGCACATGCCTCTAGGAGAGGGCTCCACGACTTTTGCACAAGTGTTTTTTCTCGTTGGGTGGGGCCCTGACAACTCAACCCGTGGCTTTCTTGAATACGAGAGCGCGCCTTTGCCGCACCGCAGTCGATTCTGATGCGGGCAAGTGGGCTCACGCTGTACATTGCCGATGAGAAAACGGGTTCGTTTGCGCCGGCGGGCCCCGCAGCTGCAAACATCGAGAGAGACCTGGGAAGCGCGCGGGGCGAGCACCCGCCGTCAAAGCGGACATGTTCTACATCATGCTGCCGCGCGGGTTCTCTAGGAACCGCGGAATCTGAAATCTGTCCAGAACTCTGACCAAGTAGAGCGTTCCCTTCAACAATTTATTCCCGCATTTCAGAGCCTCGTGATCATCTTCCATGAAACTACTTCCGTCGGAGACGCCCCAGGGTGCGTCGGCAGTGCGAACGAAGCGGGTTCTCATGGGTGCGACTGAGAAACTGGTACAATTTGTGGCCTGGGTGGCCCCAGAGGTAAGCTCACGGCGAGCATCTGACTCAATCGCTCTCAGAACGTCGCGACGCGTGAGATCATGCCGGCCACCGTAACGCGTGCCCCACAGACGCGCATCTTGACCATGGAACGCACATGTTTTCCGACCCCGCCACCACCGCAGAAGAGATCAGCAAAGCAAGGGCGTCTGCGCACAGCTGAACGAAAGACTTGGCCGCCACGGGCTCGAAGAAGGGGGCCTAGGGCCTGTCGTCGGCCATCTTGCATCGAGCCGCCCGCCATGGGGGCAACTTTAGGGCCGAGAAGTCTGGCCGTTGAAGCTTCTCTCTGGTTTTGTTGAACTCCACGACCAGCTCTGGGTAGCTGCGCGGGATGAGGTGGCTCTTCGGGGCTCCCATGGCGATGGGCGATATTACCTTGGGTAACCAAGCGTCGATTCTGCTCGCGTGGCTGATCCGCTTGTCCTGCATCTGGTTCCTCCTCGGCGCTGCCCGCGCGCCATGAAGGAGGACCACCAACCGGTCGTCCGCCCCGCCGCTCAGGGGCTTCACCACAGCCTGGCGTGGGATGGTGAGCAGCCCCCCAGGTCCGCGGCGGGCAAGCGCCCGGGGAATGTGGAGCCCCCTCAGCCAGAGACCACGGCAAGCCAGATCCCAAATCATAGCAAACCATATCGCGAGCCCTACGATGTTCCGTGAACGCCGACCACAGCGACGGCATCGACCCTTGCGGCGCCCCCACACCTGGGGGGGGGGCGGGACGAAGCCAACTTCCATTGCAGAGGCTAGAAGCGCATCAGGGCTGACACCAGCACGTCCCCACGGTTGGAGTTGCGCCTTGTCTCGTAGAGCTCGTTCACGCAGCGCGCGAGAACAGCGCCCACCTTGCTGGCCGCGACGAGCGGGCTTCCGCCCGCGGCAGTGGCAAAAGTCACTAGCTCCTGGACCGCCTCCTCAGGCGGCCCCAGCATGCGACGCCTCCTCGGCGGCGACTGGGGCTCGTTGGGCCGCGCAGTCGCCGCTGGCCGCCTGGGCGACTAGACCCGCGAGCGCTTGGCAGGCTGCCCTGCCTCGGCGGGCGCGGTCTCGGCGTCGCCGACGCGCCGCGGTTGCCGGCCGCGGCCGCCCCCCGGATACCCAGGGCAGCGCTTCGTGGCCCCATAGGGGGCTCCACCGAAGGCCCCAGTGGCGCAGTTCGCATGCGGTTCCCCCACCCAGGGCAGCGTTTCGTGGCCCCAGGCCCCATGGGGAGCTTCACCGAAGGCCCCAGTGGCGCAGTTCGCATGCGGTTCCCCCGCCCAGGGCAGCGTTTCGTGGCCCCATAGGGAGCTCCACCGAAGGCCCGCCTGGCGCAGATCGCACGCGGTTTCCCCACCCAAGGTAGCGCTTCGTGGCCCCATAGGGAGCTCCACCGAAGGCCCCAGTGGCGCAGTTCGCATGCGGTTCCCCCGCCCATGGCAGCGCTTCGTGGCCCCATAGGGAGCTACACCGAAGGCCCGCCCCAGGGGCGCAGATCGCATGCGGTTCCCCCACCCAAGGCAGCGTTTCGTGGTCCCATAGGGAGCCCCACCGAAAGCGGCACCCACAACGCGTTACGAACAATTGCTTATGGTTGGGTCCTTCGCCAGGATAATTTAGGATGGCTCCTCAAAAACGATGTTGAAATTAGGGACATCGATTTAGATAAGAAAATGTGTGAACGAACAACTTATCGATTTAGATCCGGCAAGTGGAAATGCCTATTTAGATCGTAGAGGTCTGAATAGATCGGAAAAGTCCATGTTGATAGCCGATCTAAACAGAGCGGAAACTATTATCATGGTCCATGCAACTATTTCCAACCATCCTGTGGTTTTGGGTCTTCGTTTTGAAAAGACAACCCTGGGCGTCCTCCTCTCCTCTCTTCTCCACTCCTCCTCCCCCACCCCCCTCCTCCCATCCCTGCCTCTGACCTCCGCATGTCTGTGTTTCGGCGCACCCAGTGCCACGCTTCGTGGCCAATACTCCACCGAAAGCCCCAGCGGCAGGGTCCACATGGCGGCGCCGTTCCATTTTGGCGCACCCCTCACACGGTTCGTGGCCCCATCGGGAGCTCCATCGAAGGCCCCCGCGGCAGAATCCACATGGCGGCGCTCCTCATTTTGAAACACCCCTCACACGGTTCGTGGCCGCATCGGGAGCTCCACCGAAGGCGGCGCCGCCTCATTTTGGCGCACCCCTCACACGGTTCTTGGCCCCATCGGGAGCTCCACCGAAGGCCCCAGTGGCAGGGTCCACACGGCAGCGCCGCTCCATTTTGACGCACCCCTCACACGGTTCGTGGCCCCATCGTGAGCTCCACCGAAGGCCCCCGCGGCAGAATCCACATGGCGGCGCCGCCTCATTTTGAAACACCCCTCACACTGTTCGTGGCCGCATCGGGAGCTCCACCGAAGGCCCCAGTGGCAGGGTCCACACGGCGGCGCCGCTCGCACCCCTCACACGATTCGTGGCCCCATCGTGAGCTCCACAGGAGGCCTCAATGGCAAGGTCCACATGGCGGCGCCGCTCCGTTTTCGCGCACCCCTCACACGGTTTGTGGCTCCACCGTGAGCTCCACCGAATGCCCCAATGGCAGGGTCCACATGGCGGCGCTGCCTCATTCCGGCGCACCCCTCACACGGTTCGTGGCCCCATAGGGAGCTCCACCGAAGGCCCCAGCGGCAGAATCCACATGGTGGCGCCGCTCCATTTTTGCGCACCCCTCACACGGTTCGTGGCCCCATAGGGGGCTCCACCGAAGGCCCCAGTGGCGGGGTTCGCATGGCGGTGCCGCTCCATTTTGGTGCACCCCTCACACGGTTCGCGGGCCCCGTATGGAGCCCCACCGAATGCCCCAGCGGCAGGGTCCACATGGCGGCGCCGCCTCATTTTGGCGCACCCCTCACACGGTTCGCGAGCCCCGTAGAGAGCTCCACCGAAGGCCCCAGGGGCGGGGTTCGCACGGCGGTTCCGCTCCGCCCAGCTTGGCGCACCCCTCACACGGGCCGTGGCCCCGTAGGGACCTCTGTTGAAAGCGGCGCCAGAACATGGTAGTCTCAACTGCACATGATTGGGCCCTTCGCCAGGATAATCTTTCGAATGGCGCCCATGCCCGTCTGCCCCGCCACCACCCCTCCCTCCACTGGGCGCCCCCGTCCGAGCGCGGTGGAGAGGTCACGTGCCACAGCGCAACTGGGTAGCAAGAAGGTGCTAGGGCCGAGGACTCAATTCAATAAACCTCCAAGGGGTGCCCGTGAAGTCTGACATCACCCGCTTGGCTTCAATTAGCTTGTTCTGCTTCCCCCGCCTCCTACTCCAACCTTCCTTCTCAAGGTCAGGAGGGGCAAATCGGAGACCGAGCACCCCATCCGTGCGGACATGGCGCCCTATCAATCAAGAGAGGCGAAGCCCACACGGAGCAAGCACAGAAAGAGCCCAAACACTCCACTCAGTCTTCCTCCGTGCGGACTTTGCCTCCTCCGACAAAATTGTCAGACTGCATTGTCGGAGGGGTTGCGTTCGAGGCCGGTGTTGCTCCCGCAAGAGCATCAGAGGACTGCCAGCCTGGAGCGAGCAACGCCCTCCCCTTCCCGCACTGGGCTCGCCACCCCGAAAAGGAGTACGTCGGCAGCTGTGTATTGATAGAAAGCTTGTGTTGGAGGAGGAGGGGGAAGAGGAAGAGGGGGAGGCTGGTAGCCCCAACATCGAATCGATCAGTCGAATCGGATCGACCCGAAGATCGAATCGACAGAAGCTGGCAAAAAATGGCGAATGGACGAGATCGACAGAATACGGCAGGGCCGAATCCAATCGAATCGGAAATCGAATCGCGGAAAGCCGGATCACAAAAATCGGAAGGCCTGGAGGGTAAAGCAGGAAGTGGGGGAGGTGATTGGCCGTCCCATCCGCCCCTCCTTCTCCCGACTGTTGTCGTCGCGCGTCGTCGTAGACGTGGTCGCATGTCGTCGTACGCGCGTCGTTGCCTACGGGACCCGCACGTCGTCGAACACAGGCCTTGGGGCCCCCCTCGGGCCCCAAGGGGCCCCCTCCAACCCTCCACGGACCCAAAGAGTCGGGCACGTGAGCAGTCACACCTGGACCCTGGACCCTGGACCCTGGAAGGAACCCCCTGGACCCTGGAAGCCCCCCCCTCCCCCCGGGCGCGTGGCACGGAATCCCCTCGAGCGCGGGACGGACCCCCTGGAGCGTGGCACGGACCCCCGTGGGACGGACGCCCCTTGGAGCGTGGGGCGGACGCTCCTGGAGCGTGGCAGACCCCCCTGTCTGAGGCACGGACCCCCCTGGTGGCACGGCCCCCCCGGACTGTGGCATGGCCGGGATGGTTTCGCGACAAGCAGCTTCACGACAAGGATGAGACAGATTCACGACAAGCAAGCCCACGTTCGGCGCCCACTTTCGCCGCCCACTTTCGCCGCCCACTTTCGCCGCCCACTTTCGGCGCCCACTTTCGGCGCACACTTTCGCCGCCCACTTTCGGCGCCCACTTTCGCAGCCCACGTTCGGCGCCCACTTTCGCCGCCCAATTTCGGCGCCCACTTTCGGCGCCCACTTTCGCCGCCCACTTTCGGCGCCCACTTTCGCCGCCCGCTTTCGGCGCCCACTTTCGGCACCCACTTTCGGCGCCCACTTTCGGCGCCCACTTTCGCCGCCCACGTTCGGCGCCCACTTTCGGCGCCCACTTTCGCCGCTCACTTTCGGCGCCCACTTTCGCAGCCCACGTTCGGCGCCCACTTTCGCCGCCCAATTTCGGCGCCCACGTTCGCCGCTCACTTTTTGCGCCCACTTTCGGCGCCCACTTTCGGCGCCCACTTTCGGCTCCCATTTTCGGCGCCCACTTTCGGCGCCCACTTTCGCCGCCCACGTTCGCCGCCCACTTTCGCAGCCCACGTTCGGCGCCCACGTTCGCCGCCCACGTTCGCCGCCCACTTTTGGCGCCCACTTTCGCCGCCCACTTTCGGCGCCCACTTTCGGCGCCCACTTTCGCTGCCCACTTTCTGCGCCCACTTTCGGCGCCCAGTTTCGGCGCCCACTTTCGGCGCCCACTTTCGGCACCCACTTTCGGCGCCCACTTTCGGCGCCCACTTTCGGCGTCCCTTTTCGGCGCCCACTTTCGGCGCCCACTTTCGGCGCCCACTTTCGGCGCCCACTTTCGCCGCCCACTTTCGGCGCCCACTTTCGGCGCCCACTTTCGGCGCCCACTTTCGCCGCCCACTTTCGCCGCCCACGTTCGGCGCCCACTTTCGGCGCCCACTTTCGGCGCCCACTTTCGGCGCCCACTTTCGGCGCCCACTTTCGCCGCCCACTTTCGGCGCCCACTTTCGCTGCCCACTTTCGGCGCCCACTTTCGGCGCCCACTTTCGGCGCCCATTTTCGGCGCCCACTTTCGGCGCCCACTTTCGCCGCCCACGTTCGCCGCCCACTTTCGCCGCCCACTTTCGCCGCCCACTTTCGCCGCCCACGTTCGCGGCCCACTTTTGCCGCCCACTTTCGCCGCCCACTTTCGCCACCCACTTTCGCCGCCCACTTTCGCCGAAAGTGGGCGACGAAAGTGGGCGGCGAAAAAGGGCGCCGAAAGTGGGCGGCGAAAAAGGGCGCCGAAAATGCTTGTCGTGAATAAGCCGTGCCTTGTCGTGTTTCAGTTTTCTCTTGTCGTGTTTCAGTTTTCCTAGTCGTGAGATAACCCGAGCTTTGACTGTGGCACGGTCTCCTCTGGAGCGCTCCATGGGACGGACCCCCCTTGACTGTGGCACAAAGCCACTGGTCTGTGGCACGGACCCCCTGGAGCGTGTCGGATTGGCAATCGGAGGTATCGGTTCGATTCGAGCTGGAGGAGTCGGAAGGACCCCTGAGGAGGAGGAGGAGGAAGAGGAAACGGAAGAGGAGGAAAAGGGTGGACGACTTCCCTGCAGTCAACTGGGCGACGAAAACAAAGGGGCTTACGCACGGTGGCATAGCAGCATTGCGCGCTGCCTTACGCGGGCTGCCAGCGCGGCACGCTGTATTGAGAACGAGGGCGCGTACGCGCGAACGTACGCAAATGTCCGCGCAATCGATCCCATCTTTCTGCGTCGCTCAACTCCCAAGAGACAGGAAGATTCGGGGTATTCTGGCCAGGCTCGAGGGGTTTGCGGGCCCATGCTCTCTTTTCACCTGCCTGTCCACTCGTCCCGTCGGCACGCGCCCGCCCACTTCCCCTCCCCCTCCAACTTCTCCCCCCCTCTCCTCCTCCCCCCATCTCCCCCTCCGCTCGACATCGACATCTCCCTCTCCTCCCCCAGCTACTCGGCACCAGCGAAGGGCCTCTCAGGCCGCAACTCCGAGGACGAAGAGAACGGCGTAGTCAACCTTGTTGCAGCCCTGCACTGGCGGCATCAATGCGCCAGGCCTGACTGGAAAATCGGACTGCTTGGCGTTCGCTGGGGTACAGCCTGGACCAGAGTACCTGCTCGAGAAGGGAGGGAGAAAGATGAGGAAGATAAATATCACGAGCGTTCAATAACAAATAAACATTATCATTCGAATAATCGCACGTATTCCTGGCTAGACGCTGAATCCAGAATCCAACGCCGACGCAAGGTACCCGCGCGTGGATCCCTGCAACCAAAGGCTCGTGCAGTTGTGCACCATGTCCTAGGATTGGGGTTGTTGTTAGTACTGTACTCCTCTCCTCCGCTCCTCCCCTGCTCTTCTCTCCTCTCCTCACTGTACATAACGCTTCCATTACAATCATTACACCATGCTCAGACTCACTCACACTAAAACCCACTCATACTCTGACTCACTCATACAAACCGACCGGCTGCCACTCAGACGCGCTCACACTGAGACCCGCTCATAACCAGAACTCGGACTCACTCGTACTGAGACTCACTCACATCCACTAACTCACGCCCAGATTGCTCACACTCAGAGTCACTCACACTCAGACTTACTCACATTCAGACTCACTCATACTCGGACTCACTCGCACGCAGACTCACTCACACGCAGACTTACTCATTGTGTATGCCCGATCGCGCCCGGATTGTGGGGATGCCTCAGGCGGTTTGCCTGTGTGGGTGTCCAGGCTCGTCTGCTTTCAAAGCAAGCTGAAGATGTCTCGAACGAAGTGCTAGTTTCAGCACTCCAAACTAGGCAGCCACGAGAGTGTTGCACGGACCCGTTCGCGCCCAGATTGTGAGGGTATCTCAGGCGAGTCGCTGGTTACAGCACTCCCAAGCGGGAGCCACCAGGGTGGTTTCACGGTCCCAGTTGTGCCCAAATAGTGGGGATGCCTCAAGCGGCTTGCCCATTTGGGTGTCCGGACTCGTCTGCTGTCAAAGCAGTCAAAGCAGGCTGTGAGGATGTCTCAATCGGGCCGCTGGTTCTAGCACTCCCAGTGTCTCAGGCGGTTGTGCCCAACTCGTCTCGTATCAAACCAGATTGTGAGAATGTCTCTGGCGAGCCGCAAGGTTCAGCACTCCCAAGGGCGCGTTTGCACCCAGACAGACTCACGCTCAGGCTCACTCGTACTCAGGCTCCACACTCAAGTTCACTCCTGCTCAGAAACACTCACTCTCAAACTCACTTGCCGCATTCAGACTCATACGCGCCCAGAGTCACTCACACTCAGCCTCACTCACACAGACCACTCGCACGCAAGCTTGCCCGTTTCAGCACCAGGGGGGGGCGTCAGAAGGGTGTCGCACGGGCCCGTTCGCGACGACATTGTTGGGATGCCCCAGGCGGTTCAACTGTTTCGTGGCCCCTGCTCCTCTGCGTTCAAAACAGATCGTGAGGATGTCTCGAGCGAGGTGCTGGTTTCAACACCGAAAGGGGGAGCCCCCCCATGGAGTGTTGCACGGGCCCGTTCGCGCCCAAATTGTGGGGATGCCTCAGGCGGTGTGCCTGTTGCGTTGTCCGTACTCCTCTGCTTTCAGAACAGGGCGTGAGGATGTCTCGAGCGAGAAGCTGGTTTCGGCACAGCAAAAGGGAGCCCCCCAAGGAGTGTTGCACGGGCCCGTTTGCGCCCAGATTCCGGAAATGTCTCAGGCGGTTCGACTGTTTCGTGGCCCCTGCTCCTCTGCTTTCAAAACAGATCGTGAGGATGTCTCGAGCGAGGTGCTGATTCAGCACTGCAAGGGGGAGCCCTGCAGGGAGTGTTGCACGGGCCCGTTCGCGCCCAAATTGTGGGGATGTCTCAGGCGGTGTGCCTGTTTCGTGGCCCGTACTCCTCTGCTTTCAAAACAGATCGTGAGGATGTCTCGAAGGAGATGCTGGCTTCAGCACATCAAAGGGGGGCCCCCTGGGGAGTGTTGCACGGGCCCGTTTGCGCCCAGATTGTGGGGATGTCTCAGGCGGTTTGTTGGGTTTGTGGCCAGTGCTCCTCTGCCTTCAGAGCAGAGGATGCCTCGAGCGAGGAGTTGGTCCCAGCACCCCAAAACTCCTCGGGAATGTTGCACGGGCCCGTTCGCGGCCAGACTGCGCAAATGTCTCAGCCGGTTTGCCTGTTCCGTGGCTTTGACTTCCCTGCTTTCAAATCAGATCGTGAGGACTTCTCGAGCGAGGAGCTGGTTCGAACACCCCGATGGGGGGGAAACGCCAGGGAGTGTTGCACGGCTTGTTTCGTGGTTGGAGCTCCCCTGCGTTCAGCGCAGATCGTGCGGATCGTGAGGATGTCCTGGGCGAGGCGCTTGTTTTAGCACCCTCGGTGGGGGGTACCAGGAGGTGTACACTCGCCCAGTCGAGGCCAGACTGTGGGGACTTCCCGTGCGGTTTGCTCGTTTCGCGGTTGTGACTTCCCCGCTCGAAGGGCAGATCGCGAGGATGCCTCGAGCGAGTCAGACGCAAGCGCTGGTTTAGTCCCTCCCACCCCTCTCCGCTCACAGCCTCAACAGCATGCCGTTGTAGCAGGCATATCATTTGGGCACTCCAAAGGGAGCAGCCAAGGATGGTTCAGTCGCCACAGGCTTTAAGGTTCTTCCACACAGACACGCCCAGACGGAGGCGCCAGGAACTGAGATGCACAGATGGGGATCTCTGCATCGAATGCAGCCAAAACTGATAGTACGGATGCGCATGCGCGGTGAGCATGCAAGCCCCTTGAAAACCCATATCGAAACATTTTCGAACGGGGCTCGCCATCGAAAGTGGTCAAGGATGGACCGAAGAGGCAAGGATGCATGGGTACCCGTGGTGCCCATCCCTACCATCGGCTTCGACTGTAGTGTTGTGTTTCCCCCGTGCTCTTGTTGTAAACTAGAAGAGCGTAGAACAAGGAATTGCAAGGGGAGGAAGAAGCCAGTGGCACCTTCCGGTCCTGCACGGCAGGTGGGTCACTTCGGACAGCTTGCCCGCGCCGAGCTGCCACTGCATGGCACCGCTCGCGTCTGGCGGGGAGACGGTCAGGATGGTCGTGACCTTCCCTTCTTCGTCGTCGCTGCCGTGTTCGCGATGGATGTCGACGTCGCCATCGTTGCTGCCGTTGTGCTCCTCGCCCTCCTGCTCTACAAGTGCCTCCTCCCTTGCCTTCTCCCGTCTAGAGGGACAAAACCGGCATAAACAGAAACCTTCGGAGGTCCGCGCAGAATTCGTGAGTCGTCTCTGGACCCCCTCCCAGGCCCGCGGAGTGCGCCAGGGGCGGCGCCGGAGGCGCCGCCAGGGGGCCCCAGCGGGGATCCAACAAATCCGCGCGGACCGCCACAAGTTTATGCGTATGCAAATGTTTCTCCCTCGCCTCCTCCCCATCCCCTTATCCGCTACCTCCTCCCTCTGTTCTGCCCGGCGCCTGTCCGCCATTCTTGGCATCCACAAGCTCACGGGTCCCGAGGGAGGCGGGCCCTGAACACCGGGGCACTCCCCCAGGATCAGCTCCTCATCCTGCGCCTGTTCTTGACGGTGAGGGTCCCTGGAGGCCGAAACCGATGAGGGACCTCGGGGTCCATTTCCATCAGGGCCCGTTGGCTTCCTGGTGACCTGTGCCTTCCCCCCTTCGCTCGGCCCACCCCCTCCTTGGCGGCGCCCATACGGGGGTGGTGCAAGGGGGGCGGCATACTGAGATGGCGGAGGGGCCTCCTAGACGACCGCCCCCCCCTCACTAAGGTGAAGCCAGGACGAGGATGAATTCAGGTGAATCGAAAATCTCTGAGATCCAACGGCTGTGGAAGCTGTGTCGGGCGTCGCGGTCTTCTCAGAGCGTCCCAGATCGTTCTGCAAGCGTTTGGAAGCGCTCTGGAACAGAATTATCCTCGTCCCAATCCCGTCCGATTCACGCCACCCCCACATAGACGCACCCAACGTCCGCTCTGCAAGACCTGCCGGTCGCCGGTGACTATGTACTTCCCCGGCTTGAGGCTCTCGCCGCTGCCGCCGTCGCCGCCTGTTGGCTTCTCCATGATGAGCCCATGCTCCTCCACGTACCTCGGCTCCAGACCCCGAGGCGGGCAAAGTGGCCCCAGGCCTCCTCCACCTTCTCCTCCTCCTCCTACTCCTCCTCCTCCTTGTCCTTCTTCTTCTCCGTTTCCTTCTCCCCCCCTCCCTGCCTCCCTTCCACTCCCCCTCTACCTCGTCCTCGTCCGCATCTTCGTCGTCGTCCTCCTCCTCCGCCTCCTCCTCCTCCTCGTCTTGCCACGTCCTCCTCCCACCCTCCCTTCCTCCCTCCCTCCGTCCGTCCGTCCCTTCCCTCCCTCGCTCGCTTGCTCGCTCCCTCCCTCCCACCCGTCGGGTCGACCAGGAGGGGGTACTGGTATCCCCGTTGGAAGAGTCCCCTTGGACCTCCAGGGGCCTGCCTGGGGTGGAGGAGGCATATGGGAACGTACAACGCGGCCTCGTGTGGATCTCTTGGGCCCTCTTGGCAGCATGGCGGCGTCCACTCGGGCCATCTTGGAGCTCTCCATGGAGGCCAGGGCCAATCCAGGGGCCAGCTCGATGGAGCCTCCATCATTGGATGTGTGTGATGTGCCATCATAAGGTGACAGTTGTAGTCGTGCCAATAGATACGTGAAGCTAGGGTTGCTATAGGATAGTAAGGATGCGCGGTAAGGATGCAAGGGCTCTTTTGCGCAGCTGTTCGAGCGGGGCGCGGCCAACGAAAGTGGCGAAGCATGGACCGATGAAGCAAGGATGCAAGGGTACCCTTGGGAAGGTTGCACATCCTTACTATGCGGGATGACTGTATACATACATACGTATATGCATTGTCAATTTATATATTTATGTATGAGTAATCGGTACATATCTATTTTTGAACCACGAATGAAGCTAGAGGACGAGATCAATACTCCTATATGTACAGATCGCACGATGGGTGCATATAGGCATACACAATTTCGTGTGCGCACACATATAGATATCAACACTGCGATATAATTGCATGTGTTAGCAATCACACGCAACTAATATTTATGATTGCACAACTGCGCTAATCCAACGACGACCTGTTTCCCATAAACGGAGAATGCTGCGGGGGCGGCTGTGTCTGGAGCGCCCCCGGGAGAGCCCGACACGCCCCCAGAGGGCCCCAAAATGCTTCTGGAATCCTCGAGAGCCCCCTCAAGGCAACCCAAATGGGCCCAAGATGGCCCCAGAGGAGCCCTCAATAGCCAGGAGACGACCCCACGGGCTCCGATGGCGGCCTGACAGAACCCGAAGAGGAATCCCAAGGTCCCGGGGCGCCCCGAGACGGCACCCAGGGGGGGGGGGCGAATGCGCCCACAAAGCTCTCACATAAGTAAGCCGCAACCCGCGCGTTCCGAAAGCCGTCGGTTCACTTATCTCTGACGCGCGGAAGGCTCCAGGAACCGCTCCAAGAATGTCCTGTCGACGTCCTGGGGATCCTCTTGGAATCCTCTGGGCGCTCTCGCGGGGCCTTCTCAAGATCTGGTTGCCCCCGCGAGGTG